>JBAKBP010016271.1:0-52414 GCA_037953745.1 Lithodes maja | reverse complement strand
GCTCTCATTTCTTGCATCTCCAAAGTTTTTGGAAACTATTCTTACTTCGACATTTCTTAAGCATCTCTCTGCCCATATAATCTACTTTCAGAACGCCAGTATGGCTTCCTTAGGGGTCGCTCTACTGGTGATCTTCTTTCATATCTTATTCATATTTTACCATCTGTTGGTCATCCTCCTTTAATGATTTCGGTGAAAGCTTTTCTATTGTGCTAGACATATATATAAGTCCTTTAATAGAGTCTGGCACAAATGTCTAACTTCTAAGCTGCCCACCTTTAGTTTTTGTCCCTCAAATTGTGCCTTTATCTCTATTTCCCTTCGTGGCCGTTCCATGGCTGCAGTTGTGGACGGCCATCTTTCACTTCCTCATCCTATTAACTATCAGCTATTCATTCATGTGCTGATGACTCTACCTTACAGTACTCAACTAGTTTTTCAGAACCCTCCCAAGCAATCTCTCAAAAAGTCACGTGACGATGCCATATCTTCTGACCTATCAACAATTCCCATTTGGGGCAGAAAATATATTATTGCTTTTGGTGCTTCCACCCATTTCTCCATAAATCTACCCATTAAGAACTCCCACAGGACTTTCCCTTATACTTCAACAATACACAAATCAACCCTTCATCTTCTCTCAGTATTCTCGATGTCTCCTTTTCTCCTGATCTCACTTGGAAAGATCATATTACCACCCTTGCTAAAACAGCTTTCCAGAAGCTGGGTATGCTCAATCGTCTCTGTTTTTTTTTTACCCTGGCACAGCTTCTTGCTCTGTACAGAGGCACAGTGCGTCCATGTATTGAGTATTGTTCACATGTGTGGGGAAGATTCTCTTACACAGCATTTCTTGACAAAGTAGAAAAGAAAGCCTTTCGTCTCATTAACTGATGTCCACTCCCTGACTCTCTGCAATCTCTCTCTCTCTTCGCCGCAAAGTTGCATCTCTCTAGCTATTCTACTGATATTACAATAATCAGTGTTCCTCACCCTCTCTCAATGTAACCTGCTTTCCAATACAATCCCACCCCTACTCTTTGAAACTCTCCAACCCAAGAGTGAAACGATATTCCCAATCTTTCCCCTATTCAACAGCTGAGCTCTGGAACGCTCTACCCTGAAGCCATTTTCCCCTCATCCTATGACTTTAATTACTTTAAACTCCGTGTATCAAGGCATTTTGGCTCGAACATTCCTTGATTTCGGCCCTGTCACTCTTTCAATTATGGGGAAGGAATTCGTCACAGACAGTTCTGCCTTTTGTCTCACTAACTCACATAGAAAAATTATCTACTAACTATAATATGGCCATGCTTTTATTTCAGTCTCGCTCTACAGGTTTTGTGCGAGTCAATTATTTAGTAAGATTAAGATTAGCCTCTTTATTGGTTAATAAGGATGTATAAAATCTAGAGTTACCAATAATGCTATTGTAAAGTCGGTTTGTAACTAAAAATATTAAGAAATCAATTGACCTTATATTATTGATTGGCAATATTTGTCAAGATTGTATTATTGGTAACCTAAGGAAATGTTGAATTAAGAAATGTTATATGTGCAATAGTTTGAAAGCCCCGGCATAAATGAAATATATGTGTATATCTTCCATACCAAGTGTGTTTTTTTCGTACACCAATTCTGACAATATTAAACACGGAAATGCTGCAACTCCTCCTTTGCTATCATTTTTTAGATACTGACCTTGTTGTTAAGCTTTATGTTATTCACAATTTACTGTTAAATATACGAAATCACAGGTCATATATTCACATACATGAACATTAACCCTATTTTTGATAACGGGATTAAATTATTAATGAGGACTGATAATTCGTTGCTCCCGTTTATCTTTTGCGCCTTTAATCTCTTCCTGTGTTCTGTAATCTGCTAAAGTTAATTTATCAAGCTTTATGTATCTCTCCTGGTTCGTCTTTCTCTAGATTGTTAGTAGCTATATCTCAAACATTCGAAGTCTACTTTTGCCTAGGTCATGATATTGTGAAATTCTCTAATTACCTCAAACACATTTATATATCATAAAGCAGCACAATGCATTATTTTCGTATTGCTAGTTGTAGATACCATGCATCTTTGCTCACCATAATTATTACAATCCTATTCAGTATTTTCATTTTAATGTATTCCCAACCCTTTCCTAATACGTGTAGCTGTTTCACTTAAATTTCACGATCATTATTGGATGTTCCTCAGTTTTGGAATGCTATTTATCTATAAAATCGGTAATGGCTATCTCAATTACTCCTCCAACTACAAGACGCCCGCCAAAAAATTATGAATTAATTTACTATATGCCATAATAAGTGAAGAAGCGTATCCTCTTATCTCCGAGGCACTGACCAACTGTATACAGCTTAGAACCCGTAGCAAGGAATGGCCCTAACGCTATCTCATTTAACACTTACACTTCTTCTGATGCCGTCAAAACGTAACAAAAAAATACCTGATAACCGGAAAGGTTCTGCATAATCGTGTTTTCATTTGATATTAATTAAGCTTACACCACCCTTGCGTCATTATTGTTGAGCATATCTACCAAGAGGTTTGACCAATAAATGTAACTTAGTTTTTAACGTGGGGATATTATTTTATAACATGGTCTTTTGCGCCTCTATACCGAAACTTAGAGGATTGTATTGACACATTATACAGTATATACCTAGTTGCTTAGAGGATTGTATTGACACATTATACAGTATATACCTAGTTGCTTAGAGGATTGTATTGACACATTATACAGTATATACCTAGTTGCTTAGAGGATTGTATTGACACATTATACAGTATATACCTAGTTGCTTAGAGGATTGTATTGACACATTATACAGTATATACCTAGTTGCTTAGAGGATTGTATTGACACATTATACAGTATATACCTAGTTGCTTAGAGGATTGTATTGACACATTATACAGTATATACCTAGTTGCTTAGAGGATTGTATTGACACATTATACAGTATATACCTAGTTGCTTAGAGGATTGTATTGACACATTATACAGTATATACCTAGTTGCTTAGAGGATTGTATTGACACATTATACAGTATATACCTAGTTGCTTAGAGGATTGTATTGACACATTATACAGTATATACCTAGTTGCTTAGAGGATTGTATTGACACATTATACAGTATATACCTAGTTGCTTAGAGGATTGTATTGACACATTATACAGTATATACCTAGTTGCTTAGAGGATTGTATTGACACATTATACAGTATATACCTAGTTGCTTAGAGGATTGTATTGACACATTATACAGTATATACCTAGTTGCTTAGAGGATTGTATTGACACATTATACAGTATATACCTAGTTGCTTTTCTTGAACAGGCGTATTTCCATGTAAATATATATTAGTCATCCTTTGTTTCCTGGTTTCTGCTTTGGAGTGAAATTAATAAAAATCGATTATTTATAGATACATTGAATAATGTTTTATTAATTTATAATATGATAGTGTTTAAATTCTTATGGACGTATATAATGAAAAGCTATTATATACCCGTGGCAATGTCAACACTGATAACACCTCCAGTACACTTGGAAAACACTTTAATTGGTGTGTCATTGATACCGTATTATATACACCATATATGCATTACATACTTTTGTTACTACTATGACCTATACACTCACCATTATGCTGAAACACTAACTATAATATTTGAAGTTTGACTGACTCAGCAACTGACAAATAATAACAATTACTATATTTCCCCTTATTAGGTAGCCAACAGGTAGTTCAGCTGTATCTGACGCTCCCATGTTTGAACAATACCCCATTCCCGATATCAAAACTCAGTAGGCGCTCTAAGCAAAGAACAAAAATGAAGTAGTATTACTTATAGATTTAAGATATCATATATTTGAATGCCTATACTGTATGTCATATACTGTATATATTGTATATGGGGAGAGAGAGAGAGAGAGATAGATAGAGAGAGAGCAATATCAGGTTAGCAGCCTGTAGCGCGATTATTATGCTACACACACTTCACGACTCCAATATTTCGCAATCATATTCCCACATAATATTCAAAATAAAAAAAAATAAAAAATCTTTCACAGTAAAGTATTTGGTCACCCACCCCCACCTGCTCCCACCTGCCGCTGGTTACCCCTCCCACTCCTGTACCCTCCTTCCCCCTCCCTCGCCTCCCTCCCTCCACCCCATACCTGCACCTCCTACCCCCACACCATCACTGTTGCCAGATAATGTATGGGCACTATTTGTGATGCCCTCTATTGAGGTTTTGGACAGACCAAGGCTGTATCTGTTTCATCTGTCCACAACTGTACATGGCACATTCCACGTGCGAGTCCCCCTGCTGCTTCCGAGCCCCCCTGAAGGCCAACCTGTAAGCCTCGGGACGCAGCTCATAGGCTTTTAACACAGCCTCTTTAAGTACATCATACTCTAGCTCCAGCACTTCTAGGCGATCGTATACATCAAGAGCCTTGCCTTTTAAAACATTTGATGCCAACACTGCCCAGCGCTGCCTCGGCCACTGACACTCGTGGGCCCTCTTCTCAAAACGCAAGAACCACTCTGGGACCTTGAGTTCATCGAAGGTCGGCACAAGTTTCAGCCGTCGATACAACAGCACCTCTTCTGTCTCCCTATCCCTCTGTCTCTCTTCTCTCTCGGCCTGTATTCTCTTCTCCTCTATCTCCAACTCCCTCAATGCAACTCTCTCTTCTCTATTGTTCCGTCTCTCTTCTCTCTGTCTTTCTTCTGCCTGTATTCTCTCTATTTCTGTCTCCATCTTCCTCACCTCAAGCTCTCTATCTTTCTCTCTCTGTCTCTCTTCTCCTTCTCTATCTATCTCTCTCTGTTCCAACTCCATTCTCTTGAGCTGCAACTCAACCTCTGGACTCCTTCTCGAACCTATCGGGGTTATAGGAGGAAACTGGGCATAAGGGGAAACATTGTGCTGAGCACTCCCTGTATGAGTTGCATCGAAATGCTGGGGCATGGTCAACGACACATGGGGGGAAGAAGGAGGATACTGAGGATTGCTAGCATAACTTGAAACAAATGTACTGGCCATAGGGGCATGAACATAGCCCTGTTACCTAGGGTAACAATGAGCTCTTAGTTCCTTGCCTGCTCTACCACAACCACAACTACCACTACCACTATCATCCTCACAACTACCATCATCATCACCACAATTACCACCATCATCACCACAAATACCACTATCATCATCACAATTAGAGAGAGAGAGAGAGAGAGAGAGAGAGAGAGAGAGAGAGAGAGAGAGAGAGAGAGAGAGAGAGAGAGAACAAAAACTATAAACTCCCCAACTATTATATAATAATTATCAGGTAGATCACTAATTCTTATCACCTCGGAGGTCACAAGTCAGCACTATCTATCATATGTATTTCCTGTCCTGTATACACTCTTATAATTTACACAAAATTAGGAATTAATTAACTTAATAAAACTATAAACTGTAATTAAAGTCTACGACAGACGTCAGGAATGTAACTCGTATTATTTGATTTAATGGAATTGAATTGAAAACTAATGTTCCATCACGAGACAACAGAGGCCATATGGCACTAAGGCTCATGTTCCTAGATATACCCCATCATTGTTGGTGGTAATTACTAGAGTTATGCCGTATTTCTAACAAGTTAATAGATGAGCTAGTTGATGTAATAGCAATTAAAATACTGTAATAATGCACCAGTACTTCTCATTGACATTACAACAAGTAGCACATTATAATTATTAACCCACTGAGCCCCAGCGACGCAAACAGTGCGTCGGTAATGTATGTAACGCTAAACCCCAGCGACACAGACGTCTGCGTCAGTTTTTTTTTTTTTTTTTTTTTTTTTCTATATTCCAACTACTCCCTCTCGGGCATAGGCTGAGAGCCTGTACAGTCCACCGCTCAACACGGTGAAGCCCGTGAGGTCTTGTTCCAGTCTGGGGAGTGAGACATGCGAAGCATCCATCATGGCTCGAAGCAGCTCCATCTCTGAAGCGGCTGGTTGCTTCGTTCAAGTGCTTCACCGTCTCACCCTCCAGACTCAGACCCTCACTCTCAGAACGCCACCTATTGAGCAGTGAACTCACTAGGCATTGTCCCCCTGTAACATATTTTGAATATGGGAATATTCATACAGTGTTATTTAATCAGGGAACAATGAGGGTATTTTTTTGGCATTTTGGTGGGCTTTGTGGTAATGCACTGATACTAGGTACAGCACAAATTCAATCCCAATAATATCTTCCCATTGACATATCGGGATTTGAACCCGGGTCCATTGGATTACCAATCCAGTGGCATGACCACTCCACCACACCTCCCCTAGTGTCACTCCGGTCCTAATTACTCCGGTCCTATGGCACCTAGAGGGCTCAGATTTGTATGGGAACTGTGTAAGTATCCCACGCACCCATGCCGATGGTTGAAAACTCTCAAAGTCCAACCTCGTGCGCGTGAGCGCGCAAAAACATGTTTTTTGGGGGGGAAATTGCCCTCAATTTTGTACTCTTGTCAAATCCGTTTTCGGGGGCTCTGTAGGACCATTTTTTGAGCTTTTTGATCGGTTTTTTGTGGTTTTTCCTTCATTCCTAACCCATTCGCTATTGTTTCTGGAATAAAACAAAATTTCAGAATCAGCCGGTCCTGGGTGGTACATTTATAAATATTTAGCTGGTACTCAGCGGGTTAACTGGCTATAGTCTATTCGCTGTAAGTAGGCGAGAAATCATTACCTCTAACCTCTGTAACTCCAAAACGACTAGAGTAATCGAGCTAATATGTCTAACATTTAGGAAGAGTCAGTCAAGGAATAGATGTGGAAATTTACAAGCAATTTGCTCTAGCGCTTTTCGAGTTACGGAAGATAGAGGTCATGATTTCTCGCCAACTTATAGCGAATACACTATAGGAATATAACATAACTATAGTCATTACTGCCGACAGTCATGGGGTTGGTCTAGGAATACTGGATTATATTAAGATTTATATTATATTTCATGGCATCTTTTGACATCAAATCATTGTTCACTAATGTGCCTCGTAATGAGACTATCGATATTTGTTGTTCTAAGCTTTTCAAAAACGATGCAACTGACAATGGTCTAAATATATAAAAATTTCAAAAATTGCTCACATATGCTGCTAAAGACTGGATTTTTCAGTTTAATCATTCATTTTATAAACAGACCAAAGGAATTTCGATGGGTAACCCACTTGGTTGTAGTCTTGCCGATATATTTTTAACTCATCACAAAGAAATATGGCTGAAAAATTGGCCGCAAGAGTTCACGCTCCTCTTCTACCGCCGCTTCATTGACGGCACTTTCCTACTATTTGAATCACCTGACCACGTCTCAAAATTCCTTGATTATCTCAACGCTCAACATACAAATATTAAATTTACTTCGGAGCCAGAACAGGACAATCATATTTTATTCCTAGACATTAACATCAATAAAACCGCTACTTCATTCGCTACATCCGTCTACACTCTACAGGAAACCCACCTTCACCGGCCTTCCTTTGCAATATATGACAAATTTGATACTAACATCAGTTACAAGAGCATTTAAAATCTGTTCACCGTATCTAGCATTTCATAATGAACTTCAGTTCCTTAACAATATATTACACTCAAATGGTTTCCCATCTCCTTCATTGAACATTGTTTTGGAAAGCAGATCAACAAGTTATTATTGCCAACAAACCCTAAGTGTACAGTCAGTAAGGCCATCGTGTATTTTACAATTCAATTTTTGGGTCAATCCAGCTACTCTCTGCGTAACAAAATATATAAATAAAGTAGGTGTTCAGTTTTCGCATTACCAAAAAAAAAAAAAAAAAAAAAAATGCATATGCATCTCTGCAAGTAGTATTGAATCTCTTAGGTAAAATCGGTTTATATACAATATATATACTCTATATATATATATTTTTTTATACTCACAGCCGGACTTGAACCACCGACGGTCAGAACAAGTGCCCATACTTTAATCCACTATACCACATCGTGATAGAGGATACTTGTGTGTAGTGGATTAAAGCATAGACACTCGTCCTGACTGTTGGTGGTTCATGTCTGCCTGGGAGTATATATATATATATATATATATATATATATATATATATATATATATATATATAATTACATTTATGATCACATTGAATCTTAACCATTGGAATATTTATCTATAATAAGGTCAGCGTAACACTATTTTGTAGAATTTTGAATATGGTGTAATTCAAATTTAAAATATATATAAGAAAGAAATAGTGACCATAATCTGTGACCCTCACCATTCACCTTGACCTTTGAATAACAAAAACACAAAATTTGGACAAGTGTTGCATTGACCAACCGAATTTGTCAGCAACATTTGGTGACGATATGTAACCCGTTCAGTACAGTTCTGTCGGTTTCATTTCATACTGGATATTAAGATGATTTTACTTAGTTTATGAAGGGCCTCCATAAAATAAGCAGGCTTTCAACTATCTTAATTAACCCTTTCTACTACCACAGATCCTTCATAAGCTCCACAAAATCGTCTTATTATAGCTAGAATACAATACAAAAGACGTCACCGGTACACAAAGGGTTAAACAGTCTAAGAAGAATTTAAAGAAAATTATTAACACTTCTTTTTTTTTTTTTTTACCTTGACTTTAACCTTAAGTATTATATTATATATATACTGTATATATATATATATATATTATCTGAGTAAAGTGCAACTAAAAGTCGTCAGCTTATCAAAAATTTAGTATTTTTTTATGATGAAGGTTAACTTTTGACCTTGGCCAGTGACCTTGACCTATCAAATGGAATTATGTTTATTCCTCTATGACCTTCGTATAGGCATTCCGAATATGCATGATATGCCTAATGAGAATCTTACATTAAATAGGAAATACTAGTAAAAATCATATTTCGACCTTTGACCTTGACCTTCGACCTTGGAATTACTTATCGAGGATTAAGTTAGCTTAACAGCAATGTTCGTATTAACTAGCATTATGACTATGGTGTAATTCATATAAAAACTTATTTATTACAATTAGTGATCATATACTGTGACCTTGACCTTTGACCTTTGACTTAAAATAAAATACATATATTTGGATGGTCATCGCATTGACCAACTGAATTTGCCTGTATAATTTGGTGACAATACATTAAACAGTCTAGGAGTTTAGGGAAAATTACAAATACTCTTGTTTTGACCTTGACCTCTGACCTTAACAATTACAATATTTATGTGAAATTTTATATATACATATTTAAGTAATAAGCCATAACATAGCCAGTTTTCCAAAATTTGAGTAATCTTTTATAATAAATAATAAAAGTTGACCTGTGACCTTGACCTTTATGTAAGAGTAAATTTTTGTTTTCATTGATATTGCCCATGCAAATCAAATAAGCATGCATAATATAATTAAAACCCATTAGGCTAATTAGTTTCATATACAGTATATCAATAGAATAGTTGACCTTGACCTTTGACCTTTATCTTGACCTTTATATGTCTCGACATTTATTTTCCTTTTTACTTAAAGTGCAACTATCTCACCAAATGTTGTGAAGTTTGCATAAAAAGTAATGAAACTAGCATATTGACCTTTTATTTGACCTTGACCTTGACCTTTCATATGGAATTGTATAGTTTCTTTCATGACCTTTTCCTAGGTATTCCGATTATACATAGTAAGCCTAGTGGGAATCTAACAGTTAGTACAAGAAATACTAGTAGAAAACCTATTTTGACCTTTGACCTTCATCTTTGACCTTACCTTTTAGAATATTTATCTAAAATTTGGGCAATACGATATCAAGGTTACCAGTAACTTGTATAGTGAAAATTAAGACATTTGAGTAAAAAGCAAAATAAATAGTAAAAGTTGACCTTTGACCTTGACCTGGACCTTTATGTAAGAGTATTTTTTTGTTTTTATTGACATTGCCCCGGAAAATCAAATAAGCATGCCTAATTTCATTAAAACCCATCAGTTAGTTTCATATATATTAATAGAATAGTTGACCTTGACCTTTGACCTTTATCTTGACCTTTATGAAATGTGTGTCCAAATTTGTAATTTTCCTTTTTCATTTAAAGTGCAACTATCTCACCAAATGTTGTGAAGTTTGCATGAAAAGTAAAGAAAATAGCATATTGACCTTTTATTTGACCTTCACCTGTGACCTTGACCTTTCATATGGAATTGTATAGTTTCTCGTATGACCTTGGCCTAGGTATTCCGAATATACATGGTAAGCCTAGTGAGAATCTAACAGTTAGTATAAGAAATACTAGTGAAAAACTTATTTTGACCTTTGACCTTGACCTTTGACCTTACCCTTAAGAATATTTATCAAAAATTTGGTCAATACGATATATAGGTTACCAGTAACTTGCATAGTGAAATTGAAGACATTTGAGTAAGAACTAAAAAATATGAAATATTGACCTTATTTTTAGCCTTGACCTTTGACCTTAACCTTTAAGTTAAATGGAATATTTCTTTTTGACTGACCTTCGCATTGACCAAATTAATATACCTGTGAAATTTGGTGAAAATCCATCGAACGGTCTAGGAGGAGTTTCCGGACAGACAGACGGACGACGACGACGACGCCGACGACAGACGACGATGGACGACGACGACGACAAACTGAATGGTGGTGCACAGTATACGGGTGGGATCTGTGTGCGCATACCACTCTGCTTCGCAGAGTTGATTAATTCGTTGTTCATACCCACAAGTTTCATTAAAGGCCGCGTCATACAGAGGTCGACCGCGACCCGACAGTAACCCGAAGGCAATGACTTGCACTTTTCACCTGAATTCACCCGAAGTCCCCGAATGAGAATCGTACCACGACTATGACTAGAAAGCAATTCGAATGCAACCCGAGGGACTCGAATGCATCTCGAATACGAGTCGATGTTATCCCGTATATTACTCGAAACTAACCAGAAGTAGAACGGAATTGAATCGACCATGAGTCGAAAGCTAATCGACGGTGACCTGAGTAGCAGATACCAACCCGAGTTAAAACCGAATCACACCCGAAGTAACCCAACTTAAAACCGAATGAAAATCGAACCCCAACCGAAGTCAGGAACCCAACCGGAATTAAACCAGAATGTAAGTCGAACGTGACTAGAATAAGTAGATTATGACACGATTTTGAAGTTATGCATCACCCCACTATATAAAGAGAGGGTGTGCTCACACAAGCTTCATTTGTACAGTGCACCCAACACAACAACATGTCACAGGAAAGCAACCTCCCGGACCCATCACGACCAGAAGAGATGGATGACGAGGCATTGGACTTGGCAATCTTGAGGCAGGAGATAGTTAATGCCAACCTCAGATATCAGATTACTGCCCGCGCCATCATGGACAAAGAACGTGAACCCCAACGTCCCAACGTGCTCAACCTCGACGGCCACGACGACCAAAGAAACCCCGAAGCTACAGCGTCAAGCCATGGGTGGCACAGCGAGAGACACACGGACACTACCACCAGTTGCTGAAGAAACTCCAGGAAACTGACGTGGTTACCTATAAATACTTTCTGCGTATGGACGAGGAGCTGTTTAATATGATTGTCGAACGTGTCACACCCAGGATCAAGAAGGACGAGACCAACTGGAAGAAGCCCCTGGAGCCCGGACTGCGAGTTGCCATGACACTACGCTTTTTGGCCACTAGCGAGGCCTATAAGAGCATGGCACTGAACTTCCGTGTAGGTGCTAACACGATATCACTGGCAGTGCGGGAGACGTGTGAGGCAATCATACAGGAATACATGGAGGAGCAAATAGTGTGCCCATCAACACCTGAAGGTTGGAAGGAGGTCACCAAGGGCTTCAAGGATAGGTGGGACTTTGGACACACCATTGGGGCAATTGATGGGAAGCACATTGCCATACAGCCTCCAAGCAACTGCGGATCCTTGTACTACAATTACAAGCACTACCACTCCATTGTGCTCCTGGCAATAGTCGATCACCTGGGAAAATTTATGTACGTTGACGTTGGAGCGAACGGGTCAGCATCTGATGGTGGTATATTCCAGGTGACTGACATCTGGAAGGCCCTGGAGGACGGAGCAGCAGGATTGCCACCACCCGAGCCATTCCCAGGGGAGGACCAGCCAGTGCCCTACTTTCTGGTTGGTGATGACGCATTCCCAATGAGGGAGTGGTTGCAGAAGCCACACCCACACCGAGGGCTCGATGATGACAAGAGAAACTACAACTACAGACTGTCTAGGGCCAGGAGACAGGTAGAGAATGCCTTCGGTATGCTAGCCAACCGCTTCAGGTGCCTACTGACTACCATCAACGTACACCCCAGTACCGTGGAGAAGGTAGTCCTGGCTTCATGCATACTCCACAATATGCTAATCGACCGACGTGAGCCCCAACCAGAAGCCGGACTTCGTTGCCCTGAAATACCCCAAAGTGACTGGGTGAGGGACCCCTTGGATGGCTTGGAGCAACTTCAGCGCCAGAGAGGACCAGCCGCTGCCAAAGTGACGAGGGACTATCTGACCCAGTACTACAACCGCCCTGAACAGCGCCTTGCCTGGCAGGACTAGTAAAAAGGTACGTTTCCACTATATGCAGGTCTATAATATCCCACACCCGTTTTATAAGTGTTGCACAATGTTGCAGTGTGACTGCCGTAGGTTTCCCAATACTGTCATTGCAATGACATAAATCAAACTCCCTTCGATGCCTTATTATAAAAGTGGCAAAGTCTTTGATAAATATATTGTATACAAACCCGAAAGTGAATCACAGCACTAAATATTCTGACCTGTTATAAAGTTGTTATAATATATATATATATACCGGTATATATATATATATATATATATATATATATATATATATATATATATATCCTTGAAACATAAGTTCATTAAGATATAGCCCCTACTAAATTATTAATATATTTGGTCAAAGTCTCACTTCATTAAGATAAATCCCCTAATTTATTATTATTATATTTGGTCAAAGCCTCTAATTTAAATAACAACAAAAATTGTTACCTTACTTTGGACTGCATGTCCATGTCACTTTATATGTTAAACTTTTATATTCTTTTCTGATTAATATTCACGAACATGTTGCTCAAGGATGTTGATTTGGTTAAAGTAATATCATGTTAACATGGTCAAAAAGTGTCAATGTCAATTTAATATATAATATATCATATTGGGATGTGACACATTTATCTTTTTTTTTTTTTTTTCAATTTAATTTTCTTTTATATCCTATTCCCATGTGATCTACTCGATCATATATTTTAACTTTATATTCCCTTTAATTATTATTAAGCAAGCAAATTAACCTTAGGAACAAGTAAAACATGGAAAATAAATTTTAGGAGTAAGCACAACACAAGTCAAACATAGAGAATAAATTGTTATTATAATTAATGAGGTACAGAGGTAGAGATATTGGTTTGTCAATGAGGTAGATCCAGCATGGTCTCCAAGAAGGCAGGGTCCAGGGGTGATTGTTGTACGGGCGTGACACAAGGACGTGAAGGCCCATAGGCCTTCCACTGAGAGGGTGTGTCTGGCTGCTGGATTGGAGACTGTTGAATTTTTTTCCCTATATGGTGGTAGGACGTGCTAGTGGTAGGGACATTGAGAGTTTCATAATACTGACGTTGGGGATGATGGGAAGGGTTTGGGGACAGAGAGTGGGAGAGGGGTGCGAAGTGTGGGAGGGGTCCTAGGCCCTGGTTGTGGGAAATCATGGCATTGGAAAATCTTAGCACGTCCAGCTGGAAGGCCTGAATCAAGGGTGATGGAAGGTCACGCATGTTGGTCTGGAGTGTCTTGAAGTATGGCTTCAGACTCGCCTCTGCGGGGGTGTCCACCTGGTGGATCCTCTGCCACACATGGTAGAGGTTGTCCAGCTCCTTCTCACCTTCACGAAGCTGTGTGAGAACAATAAATTTATTAGAATGAATCAGACAATACTTCATAAACATTAATGCAGTGTACCTTCATTACAATAATGAGTGACAAAATAACCTCTGCACCATTAATATTGCCTAATAAACGTTTCTGCATTGATAGCAAATAAGTTACAAATTACCGATATATGATACATCGAAATGTATAATAGATTTATTGTATGAAACAATTTCTTTTTATATATACTAAAACATTTACATAATTGCGAATGTACAATTAAATGTGTTCAATACTATAATGGGTGACAGTCAGTGAGTGGCTGAGTGAAGGCACAGAGGGTGGGGTGTTTTGTGTTGCATGTGGGTGTATGTGTTTACGAGTGGAGAGATTCAATTATGATGGCATGTTAACATTGGATACATAATAATGATATTTACCTTGTCATACAGGTCGGGTTGGGCGGCTGGCGCCTGGCTGGGGGTGGCACCGGACCCAGATGACCCGGGAGTTGCCACCACGGCTGAGCTCCCGGTCGCGGTGTCCTGGGTAGCTGTGGTTTGGGTTGGAGTGGGAGTTGACTCTGGCCCGTCCTCCCCTTCAGGCTCGACGTCGTCAGCCATCTCCTCCTCCACAGTCGTTGTCTTGTAGAGCTGTGGAATGTATCAGGTTATTAGTTGATGACAGTGTTGAACATCAATTTATAGAGTAAATAATTTTCTAGCAACACTCATACATATATATATATATATATATATATATATATATATATATATATATATAATATAATATCAATGTTTATTTAATTTGGTCATTTTTACATAGCAATAAATATTCACAATAATCTGGGTGCAGCTTATTATTTATACATAGAAATCATTAAAAAAATATTATACATGTTAGACAATATTAATATTCGATTTTATTCTATTTACAACATCCAACAATAATGGTGAAACATTTATGTAACTTATGTTTTTTTAAATCTTATGTTGAACAGCACCAAGATATTTATTTATACCTTTAACATTTATTTTTTATTAAAAATAAATTTGCAATAGACTTGATAAACGTACCTTGCTCTTTCTGGTGGGCAACTTCACAAGATGGGGTTTGAGGAACGCGAAGTGGGTCTTGATCCAGGCGTCTCTCTCCGTCAGCTGGACCGCACCTGAACCAGACACGGGAATCTTGTCAAGCTTCCCGTACCTGGTCCTCATCCCTTCCATCCACTTGTTGAGTGTTTCCACTGAAAAATTTAAATAATATATATTAGGAGTGATTACATACAAAATATAAATAGTATGGGGACAAAGATTATCACAACCGAATTTATTATCAGTCAACATGAATAAGTATGGTTCACCTGGGCAGGTAACCACACAGCACACATTGATGTGAGGGGAAGTACAATGCAAGACTGCACACGAAACATTATCTATTATTAACTCCAAATATTACCAAGTTATTTCAATTCCGAAAACAAGATTCGCCAGCAATGTTAACGCCAAACTTTATGATAAATATGTATCCACTTTGCACGGCACAGGTAAATTATTCCAGAAACATATATGTGTTTGGTATTTGTAAGTAATATCACTCAACATAATGGTTATTATATCATAAGAACGCACACAACCAACCTTCAATGTTGAGCTCCTTTGCCTTCGTGGCGAGTGTCTTCTCCCGCATGTTCTTATCCTTGTGGGCCCTCATTTTCCTGTTGTACAGGAACTCCTGCTCAGAATACCACTCGGCCACTTCCACCTCCTTCTGATCAGGGAGCCTGGCGTAGGTCCTCCTCCTCCTTTTCGGCACAGGTTGTACTGGGTTGATGGGCGGCGTGGTCTGGGTAGGCGTCTCGGAGTATGTCGTTGGTGTCTGGGTAGGTGGCTCGGTGAGTGGCGTGAGGTCATCTTGGGTGGCGTCATCATCCTCGCTTTCCTGTTCCGAAGGACTGTCACCTTCGGTTGACACGATAGGGTGGGTCTTTTTGTGAGGGACATGGGCTTTCTTTGCTATAATAAAAGACTGTGACTCTGCTTCCTCGGTTGGGTTTTCATCGTCGAAAACAGGGTTGGAGTCGATGTGCTGCCTCTCCTCTACTTCCTCCTCGCTTTCCTCTTGGGATTGCTGGGTGGCAAACAGGTCCACAGACTCCATGGTAAATTTGCGGGGCCTCTTCACTGCCTTGCCTCCTTTACCATTGTTTCCGGGCATGTTGGCGACAAGAGTTGGAGAAAGAGACGTGGTGGGCGAGAGAGACATGGTGGGCGAGAGAGACATGGTGGGCGAGAGAGATGTGGTGGGCGGTGGGTACTGGTGTGGAATGGAGCGAATGACTCCCACCCGCTAATTTATAGGGCCCGTGCGGGGGTGGCAGTGTACGATAATTCGGGCCGCTCCAACCGCACACGGGCCTGTTTCACGTGGCTCCGCCCATCGACTCGCGTTCGGGTTTGATTCGACTTGGCTTCGACAACCCTTCGACTTATATTCTAGTCATTCGGATCACAATCGAATATTCATCGAGTCTAATTAGGAATGTCGGACATGCATCGAGTCATTTTCTAGTAGTATTCGGGTATCCATCCAGTCACCATCCTAAAATTCGGGTCAGCATCGAGAACAGTAGAAGTTCGAACAAGTTTATGTAGCAATTTTCCAGTGAGCATCGAGTCTAATTCGGGTTACGGTCTTAAATCATCGGGTCTAAGTCCACTTAGGTTCGATCAATTCTGGTATGAATCGAGTTAAATTTTTTGACTCGAAAGTGACTCGCATAGGTCGAATGCGATCAGAATATGGTAGAATGTAAGCCGAATACGAATCGAATGTAAATAGAAGGTGACTCGAGGATTTTGTATCGGTTTTTTTACCCGAACGCACTCGAGGATTTCCCAAAAGTTAACGCATGCACTAACTTTTGGCCGACTCATCCGAACTTTTGGGTGATGACCAGAGCATGACTAGAACGACTCGAACATACCAGAATCATACTCGATGTCGCCCGATTTTTGGGCCGAATACACTCGAACCGCAAAAATTTGAATTTTTTTTGCAAGTCATTGCCTTCGGGTTTCTGTCGGGTTTGCGGTTGACCTTTGTATGACGCGGCCTTAAGGGTAATATTTAAGCCTCCCAGAATACATATATATATTCCAACTACTTCCTCTCGGGCATAGGCTGAGAGCCTGAACATTCAACCTTACATTGTATGGCGAAGTCCGTGAGGTCTCGTTCCAGTCTAGGGACTGCGACATGTGAAGCACTTTGGGATACAACGAGCCCCCGATATCTTGCCTTCGTAAGATACACGGTTGATCACCCACAGCTCGAAGCAACCACATCTCTGAAGCTACTTCGTTCCAGTGCTTCACTGTCTCACCACCAGACTCGGACCCTCACTCTCAGAACGCCACCTATTGAGCAATGAACTCACTAGGCATTGCCCCCCTGCTGCATATTTTGAATATGGAAATATTCATACAATGTTATTTAATCAGGGAACAATGAGGGTATTTTTTTTGGCATTTCGGTGGGCTTTGTGGTAATGCACTGATACTAGGTATAGCACAAATACCATCCCAATAAAATCTTCCCATTGATACATCGAGATTCGAACCCGGGGCCATTGGATTCACCAGACCATATATATATATATATGTGGTAAAATATATATATATGTGGTGTGGTGGAGTGGTCATGCCACTGGACTGGTAATCCAATGGTCCCGGGTTTGTATCCCGATGTATCAATGGTCCCGGGTTTGTATCCCGATGTATCAATGGTCCCGGGTTTGTATCCCGATGTATCAATGGTCCCGGGTTTGTATCCCGATGTATCAATGGTCCCGGGTTTGTATCCCGATGTATCAATGGTCCCGGGTTTGTATCCCGATGTATCAATGGTCCCGGGTTTGTATCCCGATGTATCAATGGTCCCGGGTTTGTATCCCGATGTATCAATGGTCCCGGGTTTGTATCCCGATGTATCAATGGTCCCGGGTTTGTATCCCGATGTATCAATGGTCCCGGGTTTGTATCCCGATGTATCAATGGTCCCGGGTTTGTATCCCGATGTATCAATGGTCCCGGGTTTGTATCCCGATGTATCAATGGGAAGATTTTGGGATGCAATTTGTGCTGTGCCTAGTATCAGTGCATTACCACAAAGACCACCGAAACGCCAAAAACAATACCCTCATTGTATATATATATATATATATATATATATATATATATATATATATATATATATATACAGGGTGTCCCAAGAGGAAAAGGGCATAACTTTGGGTAATGATAGAACAAGGTATTATAAGCCTAAACTATTCTATAAGAAGTATTCCAAATCTTAACCAGGATTGAGATATTGCATGTTGAAAATGGTATTTTCTTCAGTATTTCCCCATAAGGCTGTCCTGGATAACTGCAAATAAGCTAACACTCAATATTGATAAAGTAGACGTGCCGTTTTGCCCAAAATCAAAACGGCATATCCAAAACTCTGCGATGGGTTACCGTCATCACTACTAATACCATCATCAATCACAATCAACATTATCACTACTACTGCCATCATCACTAGAACTGCCACAATTATCACGAGTATTGTCATCATCACCATTTCTATGATCATCATCACTACTACAATTATAATCATCACTACAACTCTCACCATCATCACTGTCCATTGTCACTACATCTTAATCACTACTATCATCATTGATACTACGAATATCAACAATCACTGCTAATATCATCACCACCATCTTACAATCATTATTACTGTTAACATCATCACTACTACTATAACCATCATCATTACTACTGTCACAAATATGACCATCATTTATCCTACTGTCACCATCATCACTACTACTGCCATCATCACCATTACTATGATCTTCATCACCAAAACTATTGTCATCATCACTACAAATTTCACCATCCTCACTACTACTCACCATCACTAATACTCACACCATCGTCACTACCATCATCACTACTGTCATTATTATCACTACAACTATCATCATTACTTGTCACCATCATCACTACTATTATGACCATCATTACTACTACTATTACTGTCACCATCATATCTACTACTGTCAGCATCATATCTACTACTGTCATCATCATCACTACTGTCATCATCATCACTACTATTATCACCATTATCACTACTATCACCATAATTCCAAATATTACTACCATCACTTCTAATCTTAACCTAGCATATGCGTAGCGAGATGTTTTCGCTCCCAGAACGCCATCAATGCTGAGGGGGGGGGGGGGGGGGGGGGGGGGAGGGGGGGGTCCGTGAGGTGGGGGGGGGGGGGGGTAAATCCATATTTTGGACCTAAAATCATAGCTATTGTATTAATTAAAAAAAAAAAAAAAATTGACTGACGTTCGCATTCACACAACAAATGTTCGTGTGCAATTTGGTGAAAATCCGTCCAACGGTCTAGGAGGAGTTTCGAGACAGACTGACAACGACGACGACGACGACAGACTTTTTTTTTTGTGTGGTACCCACTATACGGGGGGGGGGGGGGGGGGGGGGGATACCAAACTCTGCTTACGCAGAGTTGATTATTGCAATCATCACTACAACTCTCACCATCATCACTACTACTCTAACCATTGTCACTACCATCTTAACCACGACTATCATCATTGATACTACACCTATCAACCATCATTACTACTATCATCACCACCATCTTACAATCATCATTATTAGAGTTAACATCATTACTACTACTATAAACATCATCATTACTACTGTCACAAGTATTACCATCATGTATCCTACTATCACCATCATCACTACTACTGCCATCATCACAACTAGTGTCATCATCACTACAACTTTCACCATCATCACTACTACTCACCATCATCAATAATACTCACACCATCGTCACTACCATCATCACTACTGTCATTATTATCACTACAACTATCATCATTAATTGAAGTTGTCACCATCATCACTACTATTATGACCATCACTACTACTACTGTCACCATCATATCTACTACTGTCATCAACATCACTACTGTCATCATCATCAATACAACTACAACCATCATCACTACAATTATCACCATTACCACTACTATTACCATAAATCCAAATATTACTACCATCACTTCTAATGCCAACTAAACTAATTTAACCTAGCAAATGCATAGCAAGATGTTTTCGCTCCCAGAACGCCATCATGGTTGGGGGGCGGTTCGGGAGGTGGGGCAAAATCATATTTTGGACCTAAAATCATAACTATTGCATAAATTCAAAAAATCTTTTTTGACTGACGTTTGCATTCACGCAACAAATGTTCGCGTGAAATTTGGTGAAAATCCGTCCAACGGTCTAGGAGGAGTTCCGAGACAGACGGACGACGAAGACGACGACGACGACAGAAATTTTTTTCGTGTGGTACCCACTATACGGGTGGGGGGGGGGGGGGGGGGGGGGGGGGCGATACCAAACTCTGCTTACGCAGAGTTGATAAAACCAAATATATTATTTTCCAAAGAAATAAGTCCATCATGCAAAACCTTGATCAAATCAAAATAGGAAATATAATCCTGGAAAAAAAGGAGAGCTTGAAGTTTCTTGGGATAGAGGTGGATGAACGGTTGTCATGGAGCTTTCATATTCAAAATGTCAGGGATAAGATCAACAAACAGTGTGGCATACTCTACTTAATAAAGTAGATATGCCGTTTTGCCCAAAATCAAAACGGCATACCCAACTCTGCGATGGGTTACCATCATCACTACTAATACCATCATCAATCACAATCACCATCTTCACTACAACTGCCACAATTATCACGACTACTGTCATCATCACCATTACTATTATCATCATCACTACTACTCTCACCATCATCACAGTAGACGTGCCGTTTTGCCCAAAATCAAAACGGCATACCCAACTCTGCGATAGGTTACCATCATCACTACTAATACCATCATCAATCACAATCACCATCATCACTACTAATACCATCATCAATCACAATCACCATCATCACTAAAACTGCCACAATCATCACGACTACTGTCATCATCACCATTACTATGATCATCATCACTACTACAATTACAATCATCACTACTACTCTCACTCTCACTACTACTGTCAGCATTGTCACAACCATCTTAATCACTACTAGCATTGATACTACAACTATCAACCAGCATTACTACTATCATCACCACCATTTTACAATCATCGTTACTACTGTTAACATCATCACTACTACTATAACCATCATCATTACTACTGTCACAAGTATTAACATCATGTATCCTATCACCATCATCTATACTACTGCCATCATCACCATTACTATGATCTTCATCATCATAACTATTGCCATCATCACTACAACTTTCACCATCATCACTACTACTCACCATCATCACTAATACTCACACCATCGTCACTACCATCATCACTACAGTCATCAATATCACTACAACTATCATCATTACTTGTCACCATCATCACTACTATTATGACCATCATCACTACTACATCACTATTTTATCTGAAAAAGTGGTTCTCAACTTTAGACAATTCGGGTTTTAAATCAGGGTCTTCAACCACAGATACTTGTTTTATTCTTAAAGACATTATGTAAAAATACTCGAATTGTAAGAACAATTATGCAGTAGCTACATTTATTGACCTAAGTAAAGCTTTTGATAGGGTAGACCATTTTATTTTAGGGATCAAATTATTAGAATTGTCACTACCTGTAGATGTAATATTAATTGTAATGCATTACCTAGGGAATCAGAAAGCGAATGTAAGATGGCAAGACTCTTATAGCAACTATGTTTATGTTGAGAAAGGTGTGAGGCAAGGTGGAATACTCTCACCCTTTCTATACAATTTATACATGGACAAAATTATAAATGAAGTGGCTGGTACTAATGCAGGATGTAAATATGGAGATGTGAGATGCAACATATTAGCCTACGCTGATGATATAGTCCTGGTTGATTCTTTTCAAGATATGGATATATTATATAGCAAATTATGTTCTTGTATTGATCAACATTTACTTAAAATTAACAGAGATAAATCTAAATGCATGATATTTACTACCAACAATAATTAGCAGACGCAGAGCATTGAGCTGAACGGAGATACCATGGAGGTAGTGAAGGGATTCAAATTTCTGGGCCACAATATTTTATTTTATTTTAAAGACTCAGATGACATAACTTTTAGAATAAATAATTGTTATGGATCTTTTAATAGTATTTTTAGAAATTACAAACAAGTGAACAAAGATACAATGTTATTCCTGTTTAATTCTTACTGTCTACCAGATTATGGACTTCCCCTATGGAATCACGACAGTTCTTTTAATTCTAATGGTTTTTAAATCCCTTAAGCGTATTTGTGGCGTACCTCCCTACGCCAGCAGCCATATCACGGAAGCTCGATGCAAACAATTGCTACTCAATCATCATACAGCAAGCCCGATACTGCAAAAGAGTATTAAGGTCTCAACATCCTATAATTAGGCATAATATTCCTATTAAGAAGGTTTCATGGTTCAAAATGTGGTAAATTTGTTTCGAAAAACTTATAATGTAGATGTACTAGGAGAAAATCTAGATGTTTTGAGAGCCAGGATTGAGTGGGTACAAGGGCATGAGGACAGGCGAGGTCCATGTTTCTATTATGGGTTTTAGCTCTAGAAGGGCGTGACTATAATTTTTTAACAGCAGTTATATGCAACAAATACGTTTTAGAAATTGCATTTTAATTGTATTCGATAATTTCATTATCGCATGACTTCCATCCTCATAATTGAGTTTTGAATGCATATATTTTTTATAATATTTTATTTGATGATTTTATCCTGAATATCAGAAGCTAATATTGTAAATAGTTTGTAATATGAGAAATAATTTTGAATGTTTAATACATTTTGATTTAACTTTACTATAATTTTTATTGGATTATGTAATGTGTGTGTTTTGTACTGTGTACTGTACATATGTATTGCGAAATAAAGGATTTGATTGATTGATTGATTGACTAGTACTGTCACCATCATAATTATCTACTACTGTCACCATCATATCTACTACTGTCATCATCATTATCATCATCAATACAACTACAACCATCATCACTACTATTATCACCATCATCACTACTATCACCATCAATCCCACTATTATTACCATCACTTCTAATGCCAACTAAACTAACTTAACCTAGCAAATGCGGAGCGAGATGTTTTCGCCCCCAGAACGTATGTGTTCTTAGTGTGTGAGCCCCGATCATTGCTAAAGGGGGGGGGGGGGGGGGGGGGGTCCGGGAGGAGGGAAGGGGGGGGGGGAATATTTTGGACCTAAAATCATAACTATTGCATAAATTCAAAAAATCATTTCTGACTGACATTCGCATTTATGCAACAAATGTTCGTGTGAAATTTGGTGAAAATCCGTCCAACGGTCTAGGAGTTCCGAGACAGACGGACGACGACGACAGACATTTTTTTCGTGTGGTACCCACTATACGGGGGGGGGGGGGGGGGGGGTGGAGGGATACCAAACTCTGCTTACGCAGAGTTGATAAAAAATCTCTCATCATAACTATCCTATAAAGTAGACGTGCCGTTTTGCCCAAAATCAAAACGGCATACCCAACTCTGCGATGGGTTACCATCATCACTACTAATACCATCATCAATCACAATAAAGTAGACGTGCCGTTTTGCCCAAAATCAAAACGGCATACCCAACTCTGCGATGGGTTACCATCATCACTACTAATACCATCATCAATCACAAACACCATCATCTCTACTACTGCCATCATCACTACAACTGCCACAATCATCCCGACTACTGTCATCATCACCATTACTATGATCATCACTACTACTCTCACCATCATCAGTACTACTGTAACTATTGTGACTACCATCTTAATAACTACTATCATCATTGATATCTTACTATCAACCATCATTACTTCTATAATCACCACCATCTTACAATCGTCATTACTACTGTTAACATCATTACTACTACTATAACCATCATCATTACTACTGTCACAAGTATTACCATCATGTATCCTAATGTCACCATCATCACTACTACTGCCATCATCACCATTACTATGATCTTCATCATCACAACTATTGTCATCATCACTACAACTTTCACCATCATAACTACTACTCACCATCATCACTAATACTCACACCATAATCACTACCATCATCACTACTGTCATTATTATCACTACAACTATCATCATTACTGGTCACCAACATCACTACTATTATGACCATCATCACTACTACTAGTACTGTCACCATCATATCTACTACTGTCACCATCATATCTACTACTGTCATCATCATCACTACTGTCATCATCATAAATACAACTACAACCATCATCACTACTATTATCACCATAATCACTACTATCACCATCAATCCCACTATTACTACCATCACTTCTAATGCCAACTAAACTAACTTAACCTAGCAAATGCGTAGAGAGATGATTTGGCCCTCCGAATGAATGCGTGCTTAGTGTGTGAGCCCCTTCGGGGCTCACACACTGTTCATTGTCACTAGCATCTTAATCACTACTATCATCATTGATACTACAACTATCAACTATCATTACTAATATCATCACCACCATCTTACAATCATCATTACTGCTGTTAACATCATCACTACTACTATAACCATCATCACTACTACTGTCACAAATATGACCATCATTTATCCTACTATCACCATCATCACTACTACTGCCATCATCACCATTACTATGATCTTCATCACCATAACTATTGTCATCAGTCATCATCTCTACAAATTTCACCATCATCTCTACTACTGCCATCATCACCATTACTATGAACTTCATCACCACAACTATCGTCATCATCACTACAAATTTCACCATCCTCACTACTACTCACCATCATCAATAATACTCACACCATCGTCACTACCATCATCACTACTGTAATTATCAACTTGCGTTTGCTAGGTTAAGCTAGTTTAGTTGGCATTAGAAGTGATGGTAGTAATAGTGGGATTGATGGTGATAATAGTAGTGATGATGGTTGTAGTTATATTGATGATGAACTATCTACTACCATCACTTCTAATGCCAACTAAACTAGCTTAACCTAGCAAACGCAAGTTTGATGATTACAGTAGTGATGATGAGTAGTATATGATGGACAGATTAGTGTGTGAGTATTATTGATGATGGTGAGTTGTAGTGATGGCTGGTGAAATTTGTAGTGATGATGACGAATAGTTGTGGATGATGAAGATCATAGTAATGGTGATGATGGCAGTAGTAGAGATGATGGTGACAGTATTTAGTAGAGATGATGTTAACAGTAGTAATGATGATTGTAAGATGGTGGTGATGATAGTAGTAATGATGGTTGATAGTTGTAGTATCAATGATGATAGTGATTAAGATGATAGTGACAATGGTGACAGTAGTAGTGTTGATGGTGAGAGTATTAGTGATGATTGTAATTGTAGTAGTGATGATGATCATAGTAATGGCGATGATGACAGTAGTTGTGATGATTGTGGCAGTTGTAGTGATGATGGCAGTAGTAGTGATGATGGTGATTGTGATTGATGATGGTATTGGTAGTGATGATGGTAACCCATCGCAGAGTTGGGTATGCCGTTTTGATTTTGGGCTAAACGGCACGTCTACTTTGTCTGGTATCCTTTCGGCCCCATTCAGCCTACAGTTTTAAGACGTTAACCTCCATCCAGGTGTCAATATTTTCCTGGCGAGCGGTAGCGAGCCCGTATATTATATATATATATATATATATATATTTGTTTTGACAGCAAGCTAAATTTGTACATATTTCGATAGAAAAATTTCTCCGGCGAAGCCGGATTTCTCCATACAATGCTGGCTTGCTATCGCTAGCCAGGAAGAAATCATCTATCAATTACCATAGCGTTAAGATTTGGAATCAGTTACCAAAAGCATTGCAAAATATAAACACAGTATCTGACTGCAAAGTTGCACTAAAGAGACGTCTACTGTCCAAATATTAACATTTCATTTTTATATATGTATTTGTATGTGTGCAGCCCTTGGGTATATATTTGTGAGGATAAATACGTATGTACTTCTGGGTGCATGCGTACAGTAAGTGTATGTGCGTGGGTGACCGGTCAACTCAACCAGTAGCTCTCAACCAGTACCAAATCAACCAATACGGTTAGGTTAGGTTAGTACTATATTTTGGCACTGGTTTGATTGATCTGGGTTAATTTGGCACTGGTTGAGAGCTACTGGTTGAGATGACATGGAACCATGTGCGTGTACAAGTTGGTATTATGTATTTGTATGTGTAAGTGCATATTTACGTGCAGCGTGTAGATGTACGTCCAGTATATGTGTGTGTATGAGTGAGTATAGGTTGATATTTTTGTAGAAGTGTAAATGCGTGTATACTGTATAATAACTATCGTTTTTCCATATTCTAAATATCTAATAGAGATGGAATAATTACATGGTTCCATGTATTGACATACGCATGTGGTCTGGACTAATATCTCGGGGTCGCTTTGATTATATAATTATTTTCTCTATGGAAATATTTTCATTTCTTCGCTAGCATACTGATACTAAATTGCACAAGTTGTTTATTAACCTTAACCGTAGAGTATCTAAAAGAACTATAACTTGACATTAAAGGAACTATAACTTGACATTAAAGGAACTATAACTTGACATTAAAGGAACTATAACTTGACATTAAAGGTACTATAACTTGACATTAAAGGAACTATAACTTGACATTAAAGGAACTATAACTTGACATTAAAGGAACTATAACTTGACATTAAAGGAACTATAACTTGACATTAAAATTATGAAGAAATACAAACTTTGTTATGTCTATTTGATCAGTAAATCCAATTTTGACCCGGATATTTGTCTTGTAGTGCGTACAGTGTTGAAGTTATTTTGACCCGGATATTTGTCTTGTAGTGCGTACAGTGTTGAAGTTATTTTGACCCGGATATTTGTCTTGTAGTGCGTACAGTGTTGAAGTTATTTTGACCCGGATATTTGTCTTGTAGTGCGTACAGTGTTGAAGTTATTTTGACCCGGATATTTGTCTTGTAGTGCGTACAGTGTTGAAGTTATTTTGACCCGGATATTTGTCTTGTAGTGCGTACAGTGTTGAAGTTATTTTGACCCGGATATTTGTCTTGTAGTGCGTACAGTGTTGAAGTTATTTTGACCCGGATATTTGTCTTGTAGTGCGTACAGTGTTGAAGTTATTTTGACCCGGATATTTGTCTTGTAGTGCGTACAGTGTTGAAGTTATTTTGACCCGGATATTTGTCTTGTAGTGCGTACAGTGTTGAAGTTATTTTGACCCGGATATTTGTCTTGTAGTGCGTACAGTGTTGAAGTTATTTTGACCCGGATATTTGTCTTGTAGTGCGTACAGTGTTGAAGTTATTTTGACCCGGATATTTGTCTTGTAGTGCGTACAGTGTTGAAGTTATTTTGACCCGGATATTTGTCTTGTAGTGCGTACAGTGTTGAAGTTATTTTGACCCGGATATTTGTCTTGTAGTGCGTACAGTGTTGAAGTTATTTTGACCCGGATATTTGTCTTGTAGTGCGTACAGTGTTGAAGTTATTTACTTTGTTTTCATATTATTAATGTAAAAGCTTTCGAGTTTAAGTTCATGTGCCTTTAAGAGAGATACCTCTCACAAGGCTCAGCCAATGTAATGTTAATTTAGTTTTATGATTATCGTGTGTATATTCTGCTGGCTAAATACAAAGTTTCAATTCAATTCAATGCAATACCACACCACCTTTCTCCAATAATGTTACCATGTTATTATAAAGATATTATAATTATGTAAGTTGCAAAATGATTATAGATAGATTAGCTCACTTTGGACTTTTTTGTTATAAAATATGTTATGCTTAGAATACCTTGTTTTATCACTTCCTAAAGTTATGCCCTTTCCTCCTGGGACACCCTGTACATATATATATATATATATATATATATATATATATATATATATATATATATATATATATATATATATATATGAATATTTTCTTTAAGAAAGATGTGGTTTAAAGAAGAGGCTAGTTCAGCATTCAGTATTTTATTGTTAAGGTTTTCAATATTTCCGTTCGCCCAAACAATGGAGTCCATTAGCCCAAACCGAGTCCATTAGCCCAAACCAAGTCCCTTCGCCCAAACAAATATAGTCTGTTTGCCCACTCCTAGAGGTCTGTTCGCCCACACCTTGATGTTTGTTAGTCTACATTTTTAACTGGCTACTACATGCTGCAAATGACAATTTCTTTTTACAGTTAAAATTTGTCTGTCCATAACTAAATATTGATATATATTTATGTGAATGTTTGTATACGTATGTGTGTACCCCTACCTTGACTCTCCTCGTCATCAACCCTATCCTAGTAGGCCGTTTCCATCGTCTTTTGTTCAGGGTTGATCACCTGACACTAGGCGTAAGGCAAAAATGGCGACTGCAGATGCAAACGTGTAAGTTGGTCCTCACCTAAATCACACTTTCTTTGGCATTGCTATACAGTACACTGGGTACAGGGTTATTTAGGTTATGGGGATAGATACAGTTAGTGTATAATACTGTATATGTTCCTTAATTACTTTTAGCTTCGGTGGGCCTCAGCCGGTGTGGCCGAGCGGTGTAACAGTGCAACTGTAGGTGGCTGTACACGTATCTATAATAACATATACAGTATATCACTATAATCAAAGCACTAATCTAACAAAAGGACTGTAATAGTGTTTGTGTGGTCTTCCCTAAAGAAGTTCACACCATCACAATAGCTTTTGGTAACTTTCCTCTAAGCTTAGGCAAGCACGGTTCTCACGATCGTATCCACAGCCATTGCCGATTATCCAGAAGTAATTGCTAGCAACTTTGTCACACATTGTATTCACATTACGTTGCTAGGGCAGCGCCTCTCACCACAGAGAGGAGCGCACGGTCAGTCAGCATCAAACAGCCTGACAGGATGGTCATTCATCACAGACCCTAGGGTAAGATTCGTGACCAAGTACAGTGACAATATTGTTATTAAAGCATCAAGTGACATACCTTACGTTCTAGTAACATTCCCTAATAGTTCCTTTCTTTCTTGACAGAGAACCAATGTAATACAGTAAATAAGCTCAGTCCTAAGTTGCTATATTAGCGTACTTTAGTTTAGTAATTGCTAAAAACACCAATGCTTATAACGGTAAATACTTAAACATACAGTGACTTCCGTAATCACTTACAGTCAGTCATAACCAGTGTTAACCATGTCAGTAAGCCGGTTACTCATCTAGACTGCACTTTCCCAACGTAGGGGACGTAAAGAGTAGAGAACATAATAATTACAATTTGGTCTAATAAGAAGGGCTAACAGAATTATATTTTCAAAATAATAAATCAAATAAAACCCTTGCATTTTTTGTTTGATACCTCCATCTTGTTTTCCCTTAACCTCTGAAGTGCGCACGGGGATAATTGAAAACCTCCCCCTGTGCTGACGTATTTGAGGTGTTTCCGTCACTAAAATATTCATTGTACCATTAATAGCATTAATAATTATCCATATGCGCCTATTATGGGTTGATTATAAAGGTATTAACCTGAAACAACAATAAAACGAGTGAAAACAGCGTTTGGATGGTCAAAATCGGAGATATAGCCTGCGAGTTGTATAATGTATGGGTGAGGCAAGCTACCTTCCCGCCAATTTCCCCCAAGGTCACTGAGACACAGTCGATCGATACTCTCTCTCTCTCTCTTGCACTCGATTGCCATCAGTGATGACAACACCCTGCTTGCAACTCGCTAATGTTAGCACGAAAATATACCTCAGAATAAGGGAATAATAGGGAAAATAGGTGATAACTGAGGGATAGGAGGAAAGTGGGGAAGGAGGGGAGGTAGAGGACTGAGATTTTGCATGGCCCAGGGGCCAAAAAAAAATAAAAAATAAAAAAATAAAAATATTTTTTTTTTTTTTTCGATGTCAAAAGTTGATTTTTAATTTTACTTACTCAGGAGAGTCTTCCCGCAGTCCGCCGGGGGAACTCTTAAGAGTCTCCCCGCAGCTCCCGGGTTAACAGAAAATGTTCCAGACAACTTCGAAATCTACAACATTTCTACGGGAAATATTGAGATAAGAGAAAATATAATTAAGCGTATTAATTAAAGCCCGCTACATAAGTGCCCGATATACATATATATATATATATATATGTGTGTTGCATCACTATCGCTATTCTATCGCTAATACTATAATCAGTGTTCCTCAGAGCTCACCCAGTGTATACCACCTCCGCTATGTAACGGAATATATATATATATATATATATATATATATATATATATATATATATATATATATATGTGTGTTGCATCACTATCGCTATTCTATCGCTAATACTATAATCAGTGTTCCTCAGAGCTCACCCAGTGTATACCACCTCCGCTATGTAACGGAATATATATATATATATATATATATATATATATATGTGTGTTGCATCACTATCGCTATTCTATCGCTAATACTATAATCAGTGTTCCTCAGAGCTCACCCAGTGTATACCACCTCCGCTATGTAACGGAATATATATATATATATATATATATATATATATATATATATATATGTGTGTTGCATCACTATCGCTATTCTATCGCTAATACTATAATCAGTGTTCCTCAGAGCTCACCCAGTGTATACCACCTCCGCTATGTAACGGAATATATATATATATATATATATATATATATGTGTGTTGCATCACTATCGCTATTCTATCGCTAATACTATAATCAGTGTTCCTCAGAGCTCACCCAGTGTATACCACCTCCGCTATGTAACGGAATCCCACCCGCACTCTGTGCAACTCTCCAACTCAAGAGTGAAATGATACTCCCAATCTTTCTTCTATTCAACAGCTGAGCTCTGGAACTCTCTCCCTGAATCCATATTTCGCTCATCCTATGACTTAAATTTCTTCATACTCTGTGTGTCCAGGCATTTTGGCTCGAACGTTCCTTGATTTTGGCCCTGCCACTCTTTCAGCTCTGAGGGAGGCACTCGTCACAGGCAGTTTTGCCTGTTGTCTATCTCATCCACATAGAAAAGAAGAAAAACAAAAATATATATCGTGGCCACCTCTTCGGGGATCACGGCGTCAGGCAATAGATAGATAGATATATATAGATACACCCTGTTCCGAAATTCCACCGACAAGCATTATAACTGAACAAAAATAAAATCTTGTACTAAATAATATTTGTCCATGTCTTGTACCAATAATGAGTTAGAGAACATTTAATCATAATAATACTTGTAGGCCTACCCGGGATCAGAGACTTGTCCACACGTCCGAACACTGTTCCCCATCATTCCTCAGGTTGGACTGTGATTCGGAAAATGATTTATGAAACACTTAAGAAAACTGAGTATTTTATCTTTTCATAGTAGCGAAATGAGGTGTACGTAAGTCCAAAAACGCTATGTAACAATAATTGGAAATGTTTATTATTTTACCAACGTAAATATGCTCACCATAATTATCATTTCTAACTTACTAAAGATAACTGGTGGTTAATAAAACGTTATTAACATATTAAATCCATGTCTCTTTATATCTAGCAAGTCCTGTAATACAAACCTAGCAAGTCTTGTAACTTGTTTTCAATGTAATTTAGGTTTTTTTCATTTAAAATATTGCTTACAATATTTTTATCTACCTACTCTCTTATTTTGTCGGTGGAATTTCCGAACTCCCTGTATATATATATATATATATATATATATATATATATATATATATATATATATATATATATATATATATATATATATATATATATTGTTACGAGGGGAGGTTCGGGGAAAGCAGATGCTCTAATAGCCTAACCCACAGCACTGTCCAAAGAGAAATGCTTTAGCAAAAAGACAACGATGCCGTAAGTCACGCACCCAACACTGCCCACCATACTACACTAACCCTGCACCAGACACGCTCTTAATATCGGACTCAAACACCAAGACATGCAGGTTCTCTAGGAAAAGGGGTTATCTTCCTTTTTGCTCTATTAAAGCAGTAATGAAGGAGACACAAAATATCTACGGTCTCAGAGTCGGGGCCTATCCGACTCGGGTTGATAGTGCTATAGTATTTCATGAGTACTTCTAAGATTATTCTAACTGCACAAACGGGCTAAACTAAAATACTGCTAGACTCCCAGCACACTCCATACCATGCAAAGTCGCTCAGGAACCGAGAATAATACGAAACAAAAACCATGGGGAAAGTCCAATACAATAGCCTAACACATGAGACACAATGGTTGACATCTCAGGAGGTTGGTGCTGGCTGTTAACACGCTCGCCTAAACAAGTCAGTCATCAAACCCCTGTAGGCCTAGATGTCAACCTCAATAATATACACAATATAAACATACAATAATAATTCACAATGCAGAAGAATAAAGGAAAAGAACTGGAAGAGTAGTGTGAAGCTCATATCTAGAATGCCAAAAAAAAAGCTGCAGTAATTCTATCTAACACAAATGCATAAAACTCTTAAATGCAAACTAATAAAGTTGAAACAAAACTTTAATGCTCAAAATTACTCCAGACTTGCTCTGCTACTATTATATTATGTGGTTATTTACCCCCTCAGACATTAATAGTTAACTTATTGACGAGGAGGTGGACCGCCCGGTATTATCCCCACAACTGTCAAAATCTCACTGAGGGACCGTTAGAAGTCGGAGAAACTTGGGGTTGCCATCAATCGACAGATTCTGATCTAACTTACCTAACTTACTGAGGCCAAAATGACGCTAGAGCGTCATATAACTTATTATTGAGATATTACAGTAAGTTCATATGACGTGGTAGCGTCATATGATAGTTTTGGGCGGAACCGTCATATGACGCGGTAGCGTCATATATGACGGAGGGGGTTAAAGGAAACAAGAAGGCAAGCCTAACAAACATGGAGCAGTGCGTGAGGTCAGTACAGGGTTTGTGACTGGAGTGAGTTACTAGCGCGGCCGAGGGAGTCCAGGGGCCCGCGTGGGGAAGAAAGGGCTCCAAGCGCCGCTAACCTACATAATTAAACTAGGGACCTGTGCTCTCACTAATAACACAGGAGTAATCAAACAAACATAAGACATCATTGGGTAACTTATGATAAACTAACACAATCCCCCAAGGGCCGAACAAAAGAGGTAATTACAATTGTGGCAACAATGACATTAAACTGCATGGCGCCACCAATGACGACAACAGCGTTCCCACGAGGCAGACGAAGGGAGAAAGAAATAAAGAAAAGGCAGCCCTCCCCAAACTAGGCTATGTGCAAATTATACAAAACACTTTAAACTGAAGCAGCTAGTTCAGTTGGAAGTGACACCCTCACACCCAGGGGGAGTCTGTTGGTGCATCTTGAAACAACAGACAGCCTATACTTCAATAACCCTACAAGACATACACAACTACAGTCTTGTTTGTAGTTTTTTATAGTTTTTATATTTTTGTATTTATACATTTTCTTCTAGACAGAAACACAACAACTACTTTACGACCCTACGCTGGGCTACATATGGCAACCAACAAGCAACAGACGTAAACATGCTAATCAAACCAAAGTAGGAGGCTACAGCAAAACTGACTGACCGGCAAGGCTTCTCCTTACAACATACCCTCCTGTGACAAACAATCAGCCATAACATTATCAGTGCCTTTAACATGCCACACATCCAGACTGTGTTCCAGCAGCAAAACATCACCTGACACTGATAAACTGCCCAGTCCACCACAAAACTGGCAATTTTCTTTGCTCTCTCAGGCAACGGGACCTGCCAATAACCTGTCACTAACTCCACCTTAGGGATAAGCGTGGCAGCCCCGATGCGGTCTATGGAGTCGTCAACTCTGGGTAATGGATAGGCGTTTGTCTGGGATAATGAATTGACCTTCCTGAAATCAGCACAAAAGTGGATCTTGCCATTCGGTTTTGGTTGTAAATTTACAGGCAAAGACCACTCACTTCTTCACCAGACCCTTCTCCAACATGTAGTCCAGCTCTGCTTTAAGACAGGCTGCCGAGCAGGATTTATACGGTAGGGGGCCAATTTGACCATTGTACTGTCTCCAACCTCTATGTCGGGTACCCCCCCTGACATCAGGCCTGGAGAATCACCAAACATGTGGGAGTACTGCCACAGCCTAGTTAACAACTCCTCTTGGCGCTTAGGAACAAGAGGTTGCAACTTTCCTCGAAGAGCAACATACCCATTGCCCTTCCACAACCCAGCCGGGACCGCAGCCTCTATTTAGTCTCCCTGCTTCTCCTCCTCCGTCCCTAATACAGCCAGGTCATGAGAGGGACAATCTGTACCACCTGTGCAGTTACTCCCATAATTCTCAAGTACTAAGGCTTCCCCTCCGATACCAAACATGCACACCCCCTGCCTGCGCAGCATCACCTCCATCAGCGCCACGGCCAGATGTAGTCGGTCTATGGTAGGGCTTTAGCATTTTAATCGGGCAGCATTGGGAGGCTATGCGATGGTCGGGCGTATCTATTAGGCTACATAATCAACCTCACCAATCTGCTTAATGACCTGATACTGACCACAAAATTTAGCAGCCATGGGTCGACCCTGAACTGACAAACGTGCCAGAGACTCGTCGCCCACCTTTAACGCCTTAGATTTAGCCTGCTTGTCATAATAGTCTTTCATCCTCACGTCCATGCTGCTAACCGCAATAGTCTCCGGGTATCTAGTGGTAGTATCCATCAAAGTATGCAAGTATTTATATCCCGAACTGGTGGGTGGTAAGGGACCGACCATGTCAACTATGACACAAGTAAATGGCAGTTCAACTGCAGTTATAGGGATCAAAGGTGCCACGGGTATTTCTTGGTGGGATTTTCCGACTACCTTACCTATAGGACACAACATAAAAGTAGTAGCCACCGATGCAGGCATATTAGGTCACCAAAAATGAAAACGTAGCCTATCAGTAGTTTTACGTACCCCTAAATGACCCGCCAGTGGTGCCTCATGCGTTAGCCTAACCAGCTCCCCCCTGAACTGTGAAGGCACCACCAACTGCTCCTCCCCAAAGCCTGAGTCCATATCCGGCGTCCACTGCCGATGCAACAATGTCCCTTTTACAATAAACTTCTCTGGACCGTTCTTCCCACCAGTCGTGCCAACCTTCTTAAACAGGAGGCCCAGACTCGGGTCCCCTTGCTGTAACTTGCTCAGTTTGTGTCTAGGTATCTCCGACAAGGCAGTTACCTCTGACCTCTCAAAAGTAACAGAAGGTTGAGTCTGCGGCACTATGTCAGACTCCTCGTCCAGCAATAGGTCACCTCACTGGGGTCAGCCGGGCCCACAGCTGTCTCCGGACCAGTGTCATCTAGTAGTGCATCATGGGATGGCCCGCACTCATGGCTGTCGGCCCCCGCATCCACTAAATCATCCACCTGTTGTGCCAAATGTGCCACTGATTGGGTCACTGCACTAACAGGGTAGATAAAGTCCATGTTATCTTCTTGCAAACCACCACCAGCAGGGGGCTCAAAAGCAGCCTCAGCGACGACTATAGGAGGCGGGAAAACTACATCCCCAGCCAAGTCAGTCCCGAGCAAAAATTCCACTCCCTCAACTGGCAGAGTGTCCACCATGGCCACCTTACCCTCGGCGGTCATAAGTGGACACTCTAGGGTCACCGGGACTAAATCACAGCATTGCTCACTGTGGATTCCTCTGCACATTACAAACTCTCCCGTGCTAATAGGTCCCCATGTCAGGTTGCGCACCAGTATCCCTAAACACCTTGACAGGGTACGTCTGCTCCCCAACCCGTACTAATCCATCATGTATGAATGGCCGACACCAATCAGGGGAAGTCTGGTGATGCTCAGGGGGTGATACCATCTGGGACGGCGTAGTGCTTACAACCCTGCCTACCGCTGGCCTACACTGCCCCCCAGACTCACCTGTACCTGGCTCGCCTTTCCCAGGCACCTCCCCTAGTGTCGCCACCAACTGGACAGCCTTGGATTCCTGGGTACCCTTCCATTTAGCACACTGAGGTTTTACATGACCCCCTTGTTTGCAAAAGTAACATCGCACTTCCGTAGAAGCTCGCTGGTTGTCAGCCTTGTTATAATGTTGTGTCTTATTTGTGGTAACTTTGAGTGATGATGGGCGAGCGGATACTGTGGCTGCTTGGTGCACAGGTCGGTCTCTCCTGTCGCCAAAAACGCTCCCCATACAACTGCCACGCTGGGCTAGTGCAAAGTCATCAGCCCAAACTGCTGCTAACCTTAATGATTTAAACCGCTTTTCTTTTAATTTTGTCCCAATGTCCCGTTCAACTATGCTGGTAAACTGCTCCATCAGCCAAACCTCACACGCCGCCTCAAAAGTATCAGCTGCCTCTGAGTGCAACCACTTAGCTAGAGTATCGCGCAGGTACCTGGCACATTCCACATGCGAGTCCCCCTGCCGCTTCCGAGCCCCCCTGAACGCTAGTCTGTAAGCTGCAGTACGAAGCTCGCAGGCTTTTAACACAGCCTCCTTAAGTGCATCAAACTCTAACTCCTGCACTTCTAGGCGATCGTATGCATCAAGAGCCTTGCCTTTCAATACATTGTACACCAACACTGCCCAGCGTTGCTACGGCCACTGATACTCGTGGGCCTTCTTCTCAAAACGTAAGAACCTCTCTGTGACCTTTAAGTTCATCGAAGGCCGGCACGAGTTTCAGCCGTCGAGACAACAGCACCTCTTCTGTCTCCTCCTTAGATGTATGCCCAGCATTATTCCCCTGTCGTCTTTGCCCAATAGTTTCCAATTTCGTCTTCTACAAATCTATCTCCCTATCTCTGTCTCTCTTCCATCTCCATCTTCTTCAACTCAATCTCTCTATCTCTCTTCCATCTTCCTCAACTCAGTATCTCTATCTATCTGTTTCTCTTCCATCTCAATTCTCTTTAACTGCAGCTAAACCTCTGGACTCCTTCGGGACCCTATCGGTGTTATAGGAAGAAACTGGGCGAAAGGGGGAGCATTGTGCTAAGCACCCACCGTATGAGTGGCAGTGAAATGCTGGGGTGTGGCCCACGACACATGGGGGTAAGAAGGAGGATACTGGGGATTGCTAGCATAACTTGAAACAAATGTACTGGCCATAGGGGCATAAACATAGCCCTGGGAAAATGAAGGGGCCGTACTGATAGGTTTAAAAGCCGACTGTAGAGGCATGGTGGCAGGCACTGTGGTAATAGTGGGAGACTGCCTAAATAGAGTGTTACCTAGTTCTAGAGTTAATGCTCCATTCCGGGCCCCAGTAGAATAATAGCTAACCTGACTGATAGGGCACTGTGGCTCATGCTGGATGGTAGCATCATCCACAACACGAGTACTAGCTTCATCATGAGGACCACTAGGCTGCGCAACCAATTACACACCTCTTGAACTAACTCTCCCATAGACAGACCACTGTGCCTCCAACCATACACCTCCAACTCATGTCTTAATTCATTACAACTCCTAGTAGCAACCTCTTCTTGACTAGGTTGAGTTCTAATAAACTGACAAACATCCTCCTTCTCCATGATATGAACAGGAATGTGATCAGCAAACGACATCTTAGCAATAGTTGTGGACACGGGTTAATAAACGAGAGTATTAACCCCTAAATGTCGGCGCACCACATAAGTCGAGTATAATAAATGTGGACTATGTGGCGGCGCTCGACATAGGTCGTGTGGCAATTTCAGACGTAATGTTGCTGAGAGAGAGAGACAAGTGGTGGCAGGAGAGTAGCGAGCGTATGACTGCTCCAGACCACCGCGGTGGACGTACTGACACGAATCCCACCTCCTCCCTCCCTCTCTCACTCGCTATATACGGAATTGTATGGGGAAAGTGCCTAATTACATGCTTTTTGCACTCGCGTTGCACGGTTTTTGCAAGAAAACTAGCCATCATAAAAGGATCGTTATGGTGTCATTCGAAAGCTCTGTTTATGCCCTTTCAGGGATATTTACTTGTTTTACGTTCTGGGTCTTATTTAGGCATGAAAATGATCACGTAAACAGCCCTATTTTGGCTAAAAACACCCCGCTGGTGGCTACATATTATAAACCGCATAGGCCGCTCGTAAGGTGTTAAGTCTGTAGACTTTCAACTGCAAGCAAATTACTACACAATCAAGCAAAAAGGTCAATCTAAATATAATTAACTTCACACCACCAAGAACTCTATACTATCACACTATCCTGGCCTGAGGTCGCCACTGTTACGAGGGGAGGTTCGGGGAAAGCAGATGCTCAAATAGCCTAACCGCCAGCACTGTCGAAAGAGAAACGCTGTAACAAAAAGACAACAATGCCGTAAGCCATGCACCCAACACTGCCCACCGTACTACAATAACCCTGCAACAGACACGCTCTTAATATCGGACTCAAACACCAAGACATGCAGGTTCTCTAGAAAAAGGGGTTATCTTCCTCATTGCTCTATTAAAGCAGTAATGAAGGAGACACAAAATATCTACGGTCTCAGAGTCGGGGGCCTATCCGACTCGGGTTGATAGTGCTATAGTATTTCATGAGTACTTCTAAGATTATTCTAACTGCACAAACGGGCTAAACTAAAATACTGCTAGACTCCCAGCACACTCCATACCATGCAAAGTCGCTCAGGAACCGAGAATAATACGAAACAAAAACCATGGGGAAAGTCCAATACAGTAGCCTAACACATGAGACTCAATGGTTGACATCTAAGTACTACCGCCAAGGTTTCAGGAGACTCAGGGAATAGCCTGAATTCCATTTTCTCTCCCAGGCCTTGGTAGCTGGATACATATCTTTCTGCCTCACACATCAGGGGTATCAGGAAAACCCTCTTTATATAACATACACATCCAACTTCACGACATTGCCCTACATCGCTATCCTCTATCCATAAAACACTACTCTTCCCACTACATATCATACATGTAACACCATACACTTACCTAATAAATATGGCAGTACAAATGTTAAGAGCAAACCTGGTGGTCCCTCGGATATCCACCCCCGGCAGGGTTGGGTCATTGACACAGGGCCCTCCCGGTCGTCATCATGCGACTGTGTCAAGAGCATTGCAACGTCCCAAAGCTGCTCGTCGGTGCAGCTTTTTCTTTAGTAATATAAGGGGACTTCACTCTAACATCAATTCTGTACACCAATTTTTTCAAGCAGAATCCCCTACTCTCCTTTTTATGACAGAGACTCAAGTAACATCCACATCTGACACGTCTAGATTTAATTTTCCAGGTTATCAACTGCTCCAAAATTTCAGACCTAAAGGAGGTGTATGTTGCTTCGCAAAATCTGAAATTGCCCTGGAGGAGTTACTAGTTTCAATTGTCCCTATTTTGATTATTCTATATACAAATTAATTTCTGCTGGTAACTTTAAATACATATGTTGCATCTACCGTTCCCCAAATACTCCTCCAGAGCAAAGTCTTTTTGATTCTCTGTCCTCACAACTCAGTGTCCTCAACTTAAATGCTTCTTCTGAAATCACTGTGTTGGGTGATTTTAATGTCCATAATGTTGAATGGCTCACTCATCCAGCCAGGACTGATGATGCTGGTCTTGAATGTGAGCTATTTGCAGACTCATTTAATCTCACTCAACTAGTCAACCAACCCACCCGTGTACCAGATAATCCTAATCATAATTCCCACCTACTGGACTTATTTTTAACAACCAATTCAGAAAATTATGATGTTACAGTGAGGTCCCCGCTTGGATCTACTGATCACTGTCTGATACAGGCCACCTGTCTATCACCTACCACACCTTCCCACTCTGAACCTGTTTTGGTGACTAAATGGCATTACGATAGGGCAGACTGGGAGGGTCTTCAAGGTTTCTTTATTGATATTCCCTGGACCTCTTTTTTTTCTAATAATGCACACTCCACCTTGAGCCACATACAAGATTTTGTAAAAATTGGAATGGAAACTTTTATTCCTCATCAAAAGTACAGTAAAATATCTAATTCACCTAAATGGTTTGACCATAATTGTGCTAGAGTAACTGAACAAAAAGCAATAGCCTACAATGCATACACAAGATCAAAAACACATGAAGCCTTTAATTACTTTAGAAACATCAGAAATCATGCCAACACTGTATTAAACCTAACTAAATCAAACTTTCTCCACAAGCAGGCAAATAAACTTCTAAATAATCCAAATGATAACAAAATATTTTGGTCTTCTTAACTCATTCAAATCCAACTTCACTACTGCTTCATACATTCCACCATTTAAATCTCCGACTGGCAATCTTGTAAGTGACCCACGAGGTAAAGCTAACCTTCTTGCGGATATTTTCTCCACCAACTCAACCTTAGATGAAATAAATCAAGATGTCCCTGTACTTAATTTTAATTCGCCTGAAATTCCCTCACTTTAGATCCACACCAGACATGTCAAAACTATTTTGTAGAATCTCTCAGTAGATAAGGCTCCTGGTCCAGATGAAATTCCTCCAATAGTACTTAAGAATTGCTCCTTGGTGCTCGCTCCTGTATTGGCAACAATTTTCCGTCTATGTACTCATACCTCATGCTTCCCAGTACCCTGGAAAGAAGCAAACATCCATCCAGTTCCTAAAAAAGGTGCCTCTTCAGATCCATCAAACTACAGACCAATAGCTATAACTTCCACTCTTGGTAAAGTCTTTGAAATTATATTAAATAATCACATAATTAAGCATCTTGAGAATAATAAATTAATCAGTGATAGGCAATATGGTTTTAGACGATGTCGATCAACTGCAGACATTCTTTGCCTTCTTACGCATCAAATCAACCAAGCTACAGACCAACATGGTGAAACACATACAATAGCACTGGATATATCAAAGGCATTTGATAGAGTCTGGCATCAATCCTTATTGTCGAAGATGTCACACTACGGCCTTGCATCATTAGTTCCACTAATTTCTTCTTATCTTCATAACAGAAAAATATGTGTAATGGTAGATGGCCTTTATTCTCAATTTCACTCAATAAATGCTGGTGTTCCCCAGGGATCAGTTTTGGCCCCAACTCTGTTCCTCATTCATATCAATGATCTCATATCTACCACTCATAATCCAATACATTCCTACGCAGATGACTGAACACTCCACAGTTCCTTCACATTTACCAATTCTTTCACCCAACCCGATTTTATATATTCAAAAATAAGCACTGCAATTTCTCTGAACCAGGACCTTTCTAGAATTGAAGAATGGGGACAAAAGAATCTAGTTTCCTTTAATGCACAGAAAACCAAGTACATTCAATTTTCTAACCGACAGAATCTCACTGACTCCCATATATTTTTTAATGATGTAAATATTCCCACTTCCCCTAGTATTGACATTCTCGGTGTAACATTAACTACTAACTTGAGCTGGACACATTATGTTAGAAGCATTGCTAAGAATGCCTCTAAAAAACTGGGACTCCTGTACAGAGTTCGAGAATTCTTCACTGACGAGCAGTTGGCCGTAATATATAAAAGTCATGTGCGTTCTCAGATGGATTACTGTTCACCTCTGTGGAGTGGAATAGGAGTGGTTGCATTGAGGCAGTTGGACAGAATTCAAAATAAAGCTATTAGATTAATCAATAACCCTGCAATCACACAGGACCTTCCTACATTATCCATACAAAGAAAAGTTGCATCCCTTGCATTATTCTACAGATATTTTCACAGCAATTGTTCCGAGGAACTTGCTTCAATTGTGCCGCCTCTCCACATCTTTCCCCGTAGAACTAGGGCAGCTGAGAGCGCCCATGAATTTACACTTTCTCCTCCACAATGCAGAACTTCTGGTTATCAAAATTCATTTATCCCTAGAACTACTACTCTTTGGAATTCACTTCCCTCGAATTGCTTTCCACAAACTTACAATCTACAAATGTTTAAATCCAGTTGTTACAAACATTTTATGAATGGAGGATGCCTTTAGGCACATGGACCTTTTTGTTTTATCTGTGTTTTTCCTTCCTCCGTTCATGGTCTCTTTTAAAAAAAAAAAAAAAAAAAAAAAACCTTCTGGCGGATATTTTCTCCACCAACTCAACCTTAGATTAAATAAATCAAAATGTCCCTGTACTTAATTTTAATTCGCCTGAAATTCCCTCACTTAAGATCCACACCAGACATGTCAAAACTATTTTTGCAGAATCTCTCAGTGGATAAGGCTCCTGGTCCAGATTAAATTCCTCCAATAGTACTTAAGAATTGCTCCTTGGTGCTCGCTCCTGTATTGGCAAAATTTTTCCGTCTGTGTACTCATACCTCATGCTTCCCAGTACCCTGGAAAGAAGCAAACATCCATCCAGTTCCTAAAAAAGGTGCCTCTTCAGATCCATCAAACTACAGACCAATAGCTATAACTTCCACTCTTGGTAAAGTCTTTGAAATTATATTAAATAATCCCATAATTAAGCATCTTGAGAATAATAAATTAATCAGTGATAGGCAATATGGTTTTAGACGATGTCGATCAACTGCAGACATTCTTTGCCTTCTTATGCATCAAATCAACCAAGCTACAGACCAACATGGTGAAACACATACAATAGCACTGGATATATCAAAGGCATTTGATAGAGTCTGGCATCAATCCTTATTGTCGAAGATGTCACACTACGGCCTTGCATCATTAGTTCCACTAATTTCTTTTTATCTTCATAACAGAAAAATATGTGTAATGGTAGATGGCCTTTATTCTCAATTTCACTCAATAAATGCTGGTGTTCCCCAGGGATCAGTTTTGGCCCCAACTCTGTTCCTCATTCATATCAATGATCTCATATCTACCACTCATAATCCAATACATTCCTACGCAGATGACTCTACACTCCACAGTTCCTTCACATTTACCAATTCTTTCACCCAACCTGATCTTATAAATTCAAAAATAAACACTGCAATTTCTCTGAACCAGGACCTTTCTAGAATTAATGAATGGGGACAAAATAATCTAGTTTCCTTTAATGCACAGAAAACCAAGTACATTCAATTTTCTAACCGACAGAATCTCACTGACTCCCATATATTTTGTAATGATGTAAATATTCTCACTTCCCCTAGTATTGACATTCTCGGTGTAACATTAACTACTAACTTGAGCTGGACACATTATGTTAGAGGCATTGCTAAGAATGCCTCTAAAAAACTGGGACTCCTGTACAGAGTTCGAGAATTCTTCACTGGCGAGCAGTTGGCCGTAATATATAAAAGTCATGTGTGTTCTCAGATGGATTACTGTTCACCTCTGTGGGGTGGAAGTGGAGTGGTTGCATTGAGGCAGTTGGACAAAATTCAAAATAAAGCTATTAGATTAATCAATAACCCTGCAATCACACAGGACCTTCCTATATTTTATGTGCAGTATATGTGTATGTATGTGTGCGTATATGTGTATGTATGTATGCGTTATTTATGTATATATATATATATGTGTCTATAGTGTATACTGTTTGTGGTTCGAGCCCGGCTGAGAGTATCAGGTAGGATAAGAGAAGAGCATAAAAGCATGTATGTGCATATATTTATGTATATGTATGTCTGTGTGTATGTGCTGTCAATGGTTCGAGCCCGGTTGAGAATATAAGGTATATAATATATATATGTACTGTACATGTATTTATATGGTCATATGCACATATGTATGTAAGTATACGTACATATGAGCGAGAACATATTGCTCACTAGCGCAACTTCTGATTATAAATCTATGCATAAGCATTATCTATTATTAAGTGTTCGCGTATCTTCATCCATGTATTTCCACCCTTAACAATAGAATGCCCAGCTCTTCCATATTTCGCCTTCTGTCACACACACACACACACACACACACACACACACACACACACACCTACACTACCGAGGATTAACCTCCCATTGTAGTACCTGCACCCTCTTGACCCTGACCATACCAAAACAGTTTCTGTATGTATGTATGTTTGTGTGCATACGTGAGCGTTTGTGTATACGGACATGTGCACACTTACTGCATGTTCTTATGTTCCTATATATGTATGTATATGTATGTGCGCACGTACGTGTATATACGTATGTTCTGTATATGAGTAAGTAAATAAATGTGTATATGTACTGTATATCACTTACTCTCATGGTTATTTTATGATAATTTGTATTCTGCACATGCATCATTATTGTATTTATTTATTTTGTTTGTAAACCAAGCTTACCATCCTCATATCTGTACATCTCATGTTCATCCACTAAATTGTAAAATGTGTATTTTCAGCTCATGAGGCTGCCATTCTTTAATAAACCGTTTATTATTATTATTATTATTATTTATATTATCCATACGAAGAAACGTTGCATCCCTTGCATTATTCTACAGATATTTTCACAGCAATTGTTCCGAGGAACTTGCTTCAATTGTGCCGCCTCTCCACATCTTTCCCCGTAGAACTAGGGCAGCTGAGAGCGCCCATGAATTTACACTTTCTTCTCCACAATGCAGAACTTCTGCTTATCAGAATTCATTTATCCCCAGAGCTACTACTCTTTGGAATTCACTTCCCTCGAACTGCTTTCCACAAACTTACAATCTACAAATGTTTAAATCCAGTTGTTACAAACATTTTATGAATGGAGGATGCCTTTAGGCACATGGACCTTTTTGTTTTATCTGTGTTTTTCCTTCCTCCGTTCATTGTCTCTTAAAAAAAAAAAAAATCTCAGGAGGTTGGTGCTGGCTGTTAACACGCTCGCCTAAACAAGCCAGTCATCAAACCCCTGTAGATGTCAACCTCAATAATATACACAATATAAACATACAGTAATAATTCACAATGCAGTAGCATAAAGGAAAAGAACTGGAAGAGTAGTGTGAAGCTCATATCTAGAATGCCAAAAAAAAAGCTGCAGTAACTCTATCTAACACAAATGCATAAAACTCTTAAATGCACAAATGCATAAAGCGCTTAAATGCAAACTAATAAAGTTGAAACAACACTTTAATGCTTAAATTTACTCCAGACTTACTCTGCTACTATACAAAAGGAACCAAAGATTATATGCAGTTATTAAAGGAAACAAGAAGGCAAGCCTAACAAGCATGGAGCAGTGCGTGTTGTCAGTACAGGGTCTGTGACTGGAGTGAGTTACTAGTGCGGCCGAGGGAGTCCAGGGCCCCGCGTGGGGAAGAAAGGGCTCCAAGCGCCCCCAACCTACATAATTAAACTAGGCACCTATGCTCTCACTAATAACAAGAGTAATCAAACACACATAAGACATCATTGGGTTACTTTTGATAAACTAACAGAATACCCCAAGGGCCGAACAAGAGGTAATTACACTCGTGGCAACGACAATAAAGTGCATGGCGCCACCAATGATGACAATAGCGTTCCCAGGAGGGAGACGAAGGGAGAAATAAATAAAAAAAAAAGGCAGCCCTCCCCAAACTAGGCTATGTGCAAATTATACAAAACACTTACAACTGAAGCAGCTAGTTCAGTTAGAGGTGACAATATATATATATATTATATATATATATATATATATATATATATAATATATATATATTATATATATGTGACGCACCCAGTGCGTGGCAACGCAACCTGATTGTACTCTTTGGTACTCCACTGTACCGCCACTGTGCGGTACCTCTGTACCGCTGACCGTGCTGGCTGCCTATATTGAGTGTGACAACGTATAACTATGTTCTTTGTATCTCTGCAAAGGTCTCGTCATGTGCTAACCAGTGGTGGGTTTTGTTTTAAGCCATGTCGAGACCTTCCATTTAATATGTAGTATCAATAGAGAAGTTGATAGATAAGACAATGGGAGTTAAGAGAGAGAGAGTGAGTTAGTCTTCAGAGCGAGAGGGTAGCAATGCGCCACGCTGCCGGGGGGGTAGTTGCCAGACGTATGGACCGGTTGGCAGCCTTGCGCTTATAGCTAGGCGCGACAGGGTTGGTAGTCCATTGCCGCCTGCCTATGCTGCCTGGGCTGCCCATGTTGTCGTACTGCACATTGCCTGGAGGCTCGCTGTGTGTTCCATGATCAGGTTGCCTAGAACCTTTGAGATTCTAACATCCCTTGCCCTCTCTCCCAGCTTCTCACGGTTGCACTCTTTCTCTCTGACGACATTACTCTCATTTCATTCTTCTCTCTATTTAAATGCATAACCTTCCCTTGAGGTCCTAAAGGAGTTTCAGCACTCACCTCTCGTATTACTCTTAGGACAAGCATATATTTACATGTATTAGATTTAAGGGGTTAATGTGAACAGCGATCTTCTTGATGAGGATAGTTGGTGAACGTTCTACATGTTCACGAGTTATATGCCCAGCTCATCATCCAATTTGTGACTAGACTAGTGTTACGACCGGGCACTCGGGTACACTAGGGCTCTTACACAGGACTCGAGTATGGCTCGCTGCCACAACGGAAACACACGATCCCAACCCCAGAGTACTGCCAGCCGAACAAAAAACGCCACTACCCTCCAGAGTTCTATCTGCTATAACGGGGTATACAAGAACTCGGTACTAGCGTTTCACACAACAGACTAATAACAAGACGGGAGTTATCTAGTCTGGTCAACAATCAAACAAAGAAGAAAGTACTACAACACTAAAGAATAGTGTTGGCCGAAGCCGAAGTAATCCACCCTTGACTAAGAACTTAAGAAGTCCTCCACCCTCTACTTCGGATCGGCACTATTACGTTACGTTAAACAATAGTCCTCGAGCATCAAGCAAGGAATCTTCTGATAAAGTTAGATGCTTCTCGAATACTCGTAAGAAGTAAGTATCGGATTTTGAACAGCAATTCAATAAGTAACACACTGGCAATTAACTAATATTAAAGGCTTTAAATTGACATAAGAAGAATTATAAGAATAGACAATAGTAAATGGCAAACATTAAGAAGAAGTACTCCGACAATGCACTGACAATAGCCTACTAGGATTGTGCTCGTGGGCCACTAATCTCTAAAGTAGCTAAGCGTGCCACACATGAAATCAATAGTGCATAAACAATAACATACATAAGGAGAAGCTTCAATACTATGCTGTATCTGCTGGTCGAGCAAAGTCTAGCTGGGATATCTAAGGTTAGGAAACAATGGCTGAGCAAGCGGCTCGTAGCCTAGCGAGGTCCTTAAGACTGTGCGGCCAAATTACGTTAATTGACGGGATGCTCTCTTGAGAGATCCAGATCACTAGTATCTGGTTCTCTCCTGGCGATCCTCTCAAAGTCAAGCAAACGAGATAGCACAGTGTTGGGTGGCAGAGGCAAAAGCCCTCACTCGCAACACAGTGCTAAACTCTCAAGGTACACAGTCAGAAAGACCACCTAGGCTTCCCACGTCTCCGTTGCAATTGTACCGGTTCAACCAAAACCTAGCACTCATAGGAAATCACAACTCCCGAAACCTTATCCCAGTCTAGCATTACCTAAACCAGCAGAAAACAGGAACATGGATAATCGTACACAGGGAAATGCATATACGAGTGCAACAAACATCAATCAATCCTATTCTAGTTATCCCTTCCAAAATAGGCTATCTAACAGGCATATATCTCGTGAGAACTCAAGCGATAATACTTTGGCTGACTAAATCTGCACCAAAGGGATCATGGGTTAAAAAGGGACGAGAAGAGAAGAAGATAGGCTGTTCAGAGAGTAGAGAAAGTTCACATCAGTCGGAAGAATATGGATAGTTGCAAGGGATATGAGAAGTCGCTCTGCCTGATGAGTTCTGAAGAATTGTGGCGAGGACCTCTCCTTTTTATACTCGGCCCTCTAGCGGCATATCGCAAACTACTAAGGACCGCCCACTGACAATCATTACGTCATATTCTCTCTCAATCTGGGATCGACAAAGGATTTCCCACGCGCTTGAGGAGGGAGGAGGGAGGAGGGAGGAGGGAGGGAGGCCTACCTACCTCGTGGCGCGCTCACTGGCCGTCGTTACATAACTCTCTCTCTTCTCCTCATTATATATAAGTCCCACACACAATACTTATATCTAATGATATAAAATAGAACTCGTTGACTTAGAAGAAAACAAAATACATAATTATAATACTTATAGTACAACGGCTCACATAAACTGAGTTAGGAAACTCTACACGGACTACAGCCAAAGTTCCTGCCCTGACGATCCTAGCGAGAGTGGGGTCTGACTGAGCGTTCTGTACAGCATGCTCATACTCGGCATGCGTCACACCTCCCCCAAGATTTTACTTGCTCAACCCTGAGCTAAAATCTGACACGCAGAACCTCATCAAACCCCTCACACCCAGCGACCGCATGGCACTAAAACAACGCTGAGTTTAACACTAAAACACATCTTATAAAAAAAAAATTCACATTTCATAACTCCTCCCAACAATAGTAAAAGACATAATATCATGCTCCCAGAGCGAGCTTACAGCAGCTCAGCCGTTTGATAGTTCATGGACTACTCAAACTCTATAGGCTATGACAAACTTATACAATTATCTATAACAAAAGAAAGAGTTTTTTGATGATTTTTATATTTTAATATGTTTTTTCCGGCTGCACTATAAGGGCAGCCTATTTTTTCTTCTATACCAAACGCTCAACTCCTGCTTTACGACCCAATACGCTGGGCTACAACCGCGAGCCAACAAGCACCAAGCGCAAAATACTACTCAAACTAAAGCAGGAGGCTACCCGTGTGTCAATCTCTCCGGGATCATACACCTGTGATAGCCTACGACTGATCATCTACCCTCGATAAACAATCCGCGATCACATTGTCACATCCCGCAATATGACGGATGTCCAGGTTATACTCCTGCAACATCAAAGACCACCTGGTCAGTCTCATATTGCGATTGTGAAATTGATTTAGGAATCTCAAAGGGTGATGATCAGTGTAGATAACCACGACTGGGCCATAGGCTGGAACATACACCTCGAAGTGCCTGAGCGACAGCACAATCGCCAGTAATTCCTTTTCTATTGTAGAATAGTTCTTTTGTGCAGCATTGAACTTCTTAGAAAAGAAACTTACTGGGTGTTCCACACCTTCATTGTCTGTCTGTAGCAAGACGGCACCAGCCCCTACACCACTAGCATCTGTTGCCAGCTGAAAAGGCCTGTTAAAGTCTGGGGCCCTGAGTATCGGGTGAGTACACAGCAAATGCTTCACCAAATTAAAAGCCTTTTCACACTCAGGCGCCCACAAAAACTTTTTGTCTTTAGATAACAAATCTGTGAGAGGTGCCAACACCGTGGAGTAACCTTTTTATAAAGCGTCTGTAGTAGCCTATCATACCCAAGAATCTCATAATCTGCTTCTTGGTGGTTGGGTGCGGAAATTTATTGATAGCCTGTACCTTGTTCTGAGGAGGGCACACCTGTCCCCTTCCCACTACAAACCCAAGGTACTGCACAGTGGCTTTTTCGAAGTCACACTTTGCCAAATTTACTACCAGACCTGCTTCACTAAGTTTCCGGAACAAGGTCTCCAGGTGCTCACAATGGCTCTCAAAGTCGTCATCATAAATGATTACATCGTCCAAGTATACGGTGCAATTTGGAATGTCCTTGACAATTTCATTCATCAGGTTCTGAAACGTTGCTGGTGCATTCTTAAGTCCGTAGGGCATAACATTACACCGGTAAGTACTCCCGTCCACCACAAAACCACATACCTCTTTAGCACGCTCGGACAAAAAGGTACTTGCCAGTAACCTTTTACTAAATCTACTTTAGACAAAAACCGAGCATTACCAATTTTATCAACACTATCATCAACCCGAGGAAGAGGATATGGGTTAGTTGGAGTCAAACCGTTTAGCCTACGGAAATCAATACAGAAGCGTACCTTGCCATCTGGCTTAGGCTGCAGTGTTACGGGGGAAGTCCATTTAACGGTGCCTTTCTCTATCAACCCTCTACCGAGCATATACTCCAACTCATCCCTCAGAGCGGGTAGTTTTATGGGGGGCACACGGTACGGGATTGACTTAAAGGGTAGATGGTCCCCCACGTCAACATCATGCATAGCCTGAGTAGTGAGGCCTGGGTGTTCAGCAAATACAGTGGGGTATGAACCGAGCAACTGACGGATAGCTTCAAACTGCGGCTCAGGCAAATGAGCTATAGCCTCGTCAGCCCTTAGGCTCGAGTTCCCCGCCCACTGATCCGCTGAAACATGGTGATCCCAGCTATCCTCCTCTGAAGCTTGACTGTCCCCCTCTCCTTCTCCACCACGGCCGCAACAAGCCAACACAGGGACAGTGAGAGGCTCAGAGGGGCGCCTCACATACTCTTTTATCAGGTTCATGTGACATAACTGGTTCTTTTTCCTCCGGTCTGGAGTGGCAACAAGGTAATCTAGGTCCGAAATTTTCTCCACAATTTTATAGGGTCCAGTATACTTCGCAGACAAGGGGTTACCAACCAAAGGCAACAAAATTAATACCTCTTGTCCTACAATGAACTTCCGGAGCTTCACTTTGCGATCATACCTGTCCTTCATTAAAGCTTGTGATCCTGTTAAATTCCGACCTGCCATCTCCAGACTCTTAAGCATGCGCTCACGGCTTTCAAACACATACTTTAACAAGGAACAAGGCTGCACAGTTCCTTCCCAAATTTCCCGCAGCATATTAAGGGGGCCCCTGACGCGGTGTCCAAAAATCAGCTCGTTTGGACTAAATCCCAGGCTCTCACCAGGCACTTCCCGAGCAGCAAACAGTACATACGGCAATCCAAGATCCCAATCTCTTCCGTTGTCAGCACAATAACACCTGAGCATGCTTTTAAGGGTGGCATGTCACCACTCAAGCACCCCTTGGCTCTCAGGGTGATACGCTGACGATACCACCGCCCGTATCCCATGCTGTTGCATTGTTTGCTTAAAGAGATTGGAGGTGAAATTGGACCCCTGGTCAGACTGAATCTCCTCCGGGTACCCGTACCTTGAAAAGTACCACAACAAGTTACTGACTACCGTCTTAGCCATGCCGTTTTTCATGGGGTATGCATCGGGGTATCTAGTGGCAACATCCATGATGGTTAACAAAAATTTATTACCAGCCTTTGTGGGAGGGAGTGGACCAACCATGGCAACAACAATCTTACTAAAAGGTGGCCCAATTACAGGAATAGGGTGCAACGGAGCTTTAGGAATAACTTGGTTTGGTTTCCCGACCCGTTGACAAATATCACATGAGTTTATCCATGACTGCACATGAGACTTCATCCCCGGCCACCAAAACAACTTCCCCAAAGCCGCCACCGTTTTTCTTACCCCCAAATGTCCTGCCAGCGGTGTGTCATGCGCCAAACTCAGTAGGCTATCCCTGCACTCCCGCGGCACCACCAACTGGTCCACTACTCCGGACCCCTTTTTCCAGCTACGGTTAGGGTCTTGAAAACGCCGATAGAGGATGCCATCTAAATAAAAAAAATCTCCCGGCTGTGCATCACCGTCCTCGTCGAGCTCCACAGCTCCATTAGCACACGTTTGGAGCTCAGGGTCCTCCAGCTGCAACCGACGTATATCTGAGGGTGCCAAGCGATCTAACTGCTCCCGGAGCAATGCATGACCCTCCCCGATACTGGGCTGCTCCCTCTGTCTCTCTCGATGTTCATAACGTTGCTGTCGTGGAGACTCGTCATGCCCAGCCTCGTCACTCTCGATGACAGGCCCAGGGGCTACTCCAGAACTAAGTAATGGTGCTAATACTGAATCACCCAGGAGAGCCGCCGAGTCAAAACTCTTAAAACCAACTCCAGCTTTAGCCTCCTCCTGTTGATCGTTCCTCTGCTGGTCTGAAGACGGAGGACTAGGCTGTGACACTTTAGCTGCCCGAGCTCGGGTGACAGCACACGCCATGGGTTGTGCCTGGCACCGCTCGACCCACTCTCGCTCTTCCCTACTCACGTCGGCCGGCCTCTCGGCAACGACTAAGGGTAGAACCTCAGAAGCGGGCATTGCAAAGTCGTTGCCGAGAAGAAGGTCGACGCCCTCCACTGGCAGTTTCTCCACAATCCCAACATCCAATTCACGTGCCACACCATCCACCTCCAACTCCAACCGCACCAGCGGGTATGACCGAGTTGCATTAATACCCTGCACCACTACCACCCGAGCCGCATTTATAGGGTAGCCAGTCAAGTTTTTCATCAAAGTCTGGGAAGCACCTGTATCCACGCAAGACCTCTACT
>JBAKBP010016270.1:0-52421 GCA_037953745.1 Lithodes maja | reverse complement strand
CAACCTGTCGAAATTTGGTAAATACTGGCCGTTCAAATAGTTTAAAATATGTGTAATTCCTGTGATGATCATTTATCTGGTGTTTGGACTGTATTCATAAAGAAAAGTGCCGTTTACCCTTACTGTACTGGTGACGTCTTTTGAATTGTATTCTAGCTATATTTAGATGATTGGTGCAGTTTAAAAAGGATCTGTGGTAGTATGAAGGGTTAAATGTGATAGTACAAAGCCTGTTCATTGCTGGAGGTCTATGTTTAACTGAATAAAATCGTCTAATATTCGCCAAAATAATTATAAAAGGAAGTTACCGGAAATGAATAGGTTAAATGTGATGGTCGGACATCTTTCTTATGAGCTTTGGATTAAGACAGGAGTGGGTTCTGGCGCTTTCCCTATAGAAGACCTACTGTATATTATGGACTGGCTACTGGACTGACCATTCGGATAAAGTCACTGTGGAGTATCTTGCGACATATTACATTGTCACAATCATTGACCTTCATTTTGCATATGATATTGTGATCATAGCAGAGTCGTTACTTTTGAAGTATTGTATAAGGTGTTGGAGCCAATAGGATTTAAAGTTTGTTTTAATCAAGTCTAAAGTTCAAGCAGTTGGTGGCTTGTAGAATGCAGCAGTGCAGACCGCACTGCTTCAGTCAACAAGCCACCAAATGCTTGAACTTAAATATATATTCTCAAGATTCACCTAGGATTCCTGAATGTAGGTCAACTTGACAGTATATTGTATTATATAGTTTCAACCTTATGCTTTACCTTATAGAGCATCGTTGTTGGGACACTTAAATTTGAAGTTTGTGGGACTTGATGTGTGGCCTATTTAACTGGCCTGTCTTGTATCGTCCTCATGGACCAAGTGTTACCCTTTCATTACTGGTAAGAGGGTAGCCTTCCAGTAATATTGTACTTATCAGCCCTGTCTTCCTGTTGATGACCAGGCTTGTTATAGAATTCTGTTCTAGTTATTCTTTGGTTTTGTTGGGGGAAGTTTGTAGTAGGATACCATCTACTTCCTCTCGCAAAACTGGGGTCATGTATGTGGCTCTTTTGCGTCAAGCTGGGGAGCTAGGTGTGGTGTTGAATTTGATGATGAAAGCATATATACTAGATCCCTGGGGCTGGTTTATAGTCTCATAATTGTGGTTCCGTGGTTTATGTGAACCCCAGCTGGAGTGAAGTTTTCTCCTTATTTTATTGTGACTGAACGAGCCTAATTCATTGACGATTCTTGCATTCCCTTGGCTTTCTCTCAGGAGCTTTCCTTCTCTTCTGATGACATTGCAACCTTTTTTAAGCAGACAAATTACAATGGCCTCCATGTGGTAGTCTTGGCACTGTTCCAAAAGAGCTGTTAAATCCCTTCCTAAACCCAGTTTGAGAGTATTATACATAGCTTGTTGTGGTTTGTGCCCACAAAGAACTAGACCTTCGATGGGATGATCTTTTTGGACACATATTGACTTGGACACATAGAGCTTGTGGTGATTCCCTGAAAGTAGTTCTGCAGGCTGTTGGTAGCTGTCTAGTAGATGTGGCAGGTGAGATGTCGACATGGTGCCCCTTGCTAAACTCCCTGCCAATGAGTCTGCTTAGTATGTGGCTATACCTCATCCTCCTGCAACTTTCCCAAATGAGTCAGCCACAGGTATTGCTACACCTGCAGCACCCTTGGTTGACTCATCTTCTGGTTCCACTTCTGTTCCACATAGACCTAGCTCTTCCTACTTCTATGGAAAATGCTGGCTATTGTTCAACTTCATTCGTTCAACTCCTTCCTTGTTGAGAGTCTCTTCCTTTGGAATTGTGGGAATCTCATCCTAAATTTAATTGATATATTGATATGGAATTGTCAGTAATAATTTGTCCTTAACCTGGGAAAGGCGAGAAGACTCTTAAGAGGTTTTGGCGGTGAAAGGCGACGAACCTCTTAAGATCCAAGACCTAAAAAAAACGTTTAACCCGGCAGCTAAGGGAAGACTCTTAAGAGTTCCTACTGGGCGGCTGCGGGAAGACTCGTAAGATCTTAGGCCTAAAAAAAAAACATGTAAAACACCCCATTGGCAATAAAAAAAAAAATCAATTTGTGTTTAGGTGAGATAATTTCCCTCCATTACTTACGACCACTCCTACACATTAACGATTTTAGTGAAGAATGAATCAGAATACCTTCGCACCGCGGGCACATTCAAATACTATAGCTGCGCAGCTGCCGAGTTAAAAGGACCCAGTAGCGCTTAAAACAAAGGAATATGTGATTAAGTGAGATAATTCCTCTTCATACTTCATATCACTCCTCCATGTGTCAAAACCCCCTCCTTTCCCCCCCCCTTCAATTATCACCTATTTTTCCTCTTATTCCCTTGTTTATCGGTTTATTTCTATCTATCTATCTATATGCTCAGGCCCAATCCCCATTTTGGGGGTAGCCGACTCAAGACAGAGCAAGAACAGGGAAAACACAAAAACATCATAAAACAAAAAATAAACACAGATAAAAAACACAAACTCTCACACATCCAGGGAGAAGACCCAGAGACCAGGGTTACCAAGGTCGCTCCAGCACTCCCCCGGCCCCTGACCACCCGGAGAGGTTCCGATCTCGGCAGGCAGACATGCAGCGGAGCCAAAGCCACAAGCCCTCCCACCACACTTCCAGGCACACCCTTCATATTAATCGTCTCCCCGGGCCAGGCGCCTGATGGACTATTATCTAGTCCAACTTGCGCCCGACCCCTTACTCCAAATGACCACGTGTTCACTCAACTATTCACAAGCATTCTCCATTCACTCTTGTCCACCACCACTTCCCCTGCCTGATCTATAGTCATTCCTCTATCATCCAAAGCCTTTCTTACACAGTCTCTCCATCTCAATGGGGGTCTTCCTGCCCTTCTATCTCCCCTTGTATCTGACTCACATATTCTCTTTGTAAGCCTTTCATCTCCCATTCGTTCAACATGACCATACCAGCTCAGCACCCTTCTGTCCACTCTGGCTGACAAATGTTCCTGCTGCCCCACTCTACTACGTATCTCTTCATTCCTCAATCTGTCTCTACGAGTAACTCCACACATACTCCTCAAGCAGCTCATCTCCATCACATCCAGCCCTCTTTTCTCCTTTTTCTTCAGAGCCCATGTCTCAGCATCATACATCACTGTTGGCACAACAATTCCTTGATACAGTGCACTTTTTACTTTCACTCCGAGATTTCTCGTCTTCCACATACTTCCCATTGCTCCGAAAACCTTCTTTCCTTCACACACTCTCTGTTTTACCTCCACTTCCATACCTCCACTCCTGCTTATTGTTCCTCCTAGATATTTAAAACACTCTACTTGTTCCAATATTTCCCCATCCAGCCTCACATCTAGATTCACCCTATGCTCTCCCCTATTACACACCATTACTTTACTTTTATTGACGTTCACCTTCAGTTTCCTCCTTCCACAAACCACACCAAACTCTTTGACTACCTGCTGCAGTTTCTCATCAGAATCCGCCACCAATGCTGTGTCATCAGCGAACAGCAACTGATTCAACTCCCAATCTCTACCATTCTTTCCTACTAAACCCAATCCTCTTCCCATAGTTCTCCTTTTCACCTCCCTCACCACACCATCCATAAACATATTAAACAGCCATGGTGACATTACACAACCCTGTCGCAAACCTACCTTTACCTCAAACCATTCACTCAACTCACCATTTCCTACTCTCACACATGCTCTGCTCCCTTCATAAAAACTCTTAACTGCTTCTAACAAATTTCCTCCTATTTCATAAATCCTTAACACCTTCCACATTGCTTCACGGTCCACACGATCATACGCTTTTTCCAAGTCCATAAAAGCCCAAAATATCTCCTTATGCTTCTCTAAATACTTCTCGCATAACTGTCTTACTGCAAACATCTGATCCACGCACCCTCTTCCCCTCCTAAAACCGCACTGTTCTTCTCCTATTGCAACTTCCGTACACTTTATTATCCTCTCTATCAACACCCTGCCATACAGCTTTCCAACCACTGACAATAAACTAATACCTCTATAACTTGAACACTCCTGCCGATCTCCCTTCCCCTTGCACAACGGCACAATACATGCACTCTTCCACATCGGTTTATTTACCGCGCCAATATCTCCAACCCAGTTCCAAGGTGTGTTCCTGCGCATATCCAGTGCGTGGGGAGAGAGAGAGAGACTTCAGTCTGGCTCTAGGCTTCGAGAGAGGAGGGTGTAGGGCTCGCACGTCTCTCACCTCATGACTGGACGATCGGCAATAATTTGCCTTTTTCACCCTCCAAATACTATTTCCACTTGTTTTATTGCTGTTATATGTTAATATCTTCATATTAAACATAAAATAGGCGCATATGAATAAGTAATAACGATATTTATCGTAAAATGACAATTTTAGGCGGGAATGAAGCCTAATTTCGTTGCCTGGCGGTAGGGTGTTCACTACTAATAGGTCGCGCTTCCCGGGTTAATATTTACACAAAATAATACATTGTAAAACCGGCAGGGGTTAGCCTTATCACATGGGACAGGTCCATTTGGGGGCGTTTTGTGTTTGGCCACCCTCATAATAGGGAGTAAGGCGTCCAGTAATAGATCGATAGATAGGTAGTCTGTCTAGAACTGTCTCTCTATCCATCTGTTCATATTATTCATAGAATACTATTGTAATTTTGATATATTTCGATCTTGTGGAATGATTTAGGTAAATAAATATGTTTATGCTTATGCATTAGCCAATACACACTATTAGCACACATTTGGAGATTAATTGTTTGGGGAAAGGTCCATTAACATGGAAGAAGCTGCACCAAGGGACAGAAGAAGAAAGACGTGGTATCAGACCTTACTGTCTGATCTTTAATTTATAATGTAAAACTTGCAAAATAAACAAACTAAAACTTATACAAACATAGTAAAACGACAAAACAACTAATCGAAATTACTATGTGGAAACAACGCTTAAGCAAAACAATAATTTATAAATAAAAGAACACAATCCACCACATAGGGTGTACATCACTACATGAGCAAGTTAATCTGTTTCCCAAGCAAACTAATCACACACATAACAACACACTGTCGTCACGTTCAAGGAATTAGTCAATTTGGGAAGTCGGGGACCTGCCAAGTGAGACAGCTCTGAAAAGGACTGCCTGGAGCGCCACCATCAGGACGTGAGACCGGAACTGTACTCAGTGTGGAGTATCTGGTCTCTAAATATATGTATGTATGTAAATGTTTGTAGTACTATTTAACTAATAATTATAATAATTATTTCCTTATTAAATACTAATTTTAACTATTATCCTCACGTTCACAAATACCATCGATTTTGGCAGAGTTAACTACTGTAAATACTGTATCCAAGGGAAGAAATACAGTTTCAAGCCTTGGAAAAAACAATATATATAATATATATATACAGTATATATATATATATAATATATATATATATATATGATTTAATGCTCACCATGGATGTCAAGGGTGGAATCAATTGAATATGGACCATGATGGAAGTACTGTAGAGTGGTTGAATGACACAAAGTCGGGCATCACTTGTTATCTTCATAGGCAAGATTTTGTGATCCACACTCACTACGGTTGATCCAGTAATTCGGTTCTGCATCCATTAAGTGTATGTGATAAACATAGCGAGTTATTTGCATAATGTTTTTGACTGAATATTGTTGTTTTATTCACTATCCAGCAACAACCATAGTTATGTTATAACATCATGCAAATGTTCTCAGGGTCCAGTAAATTACTGACAGTAAGGAACCACCATAGTCAAGACCCTTTTTATGTATTTGTTATTTATTTATGTTATTAATGTTACCATTTTTTAACATAATGGGTTGAAGATGTTATGAGTAAATCACCTATCACAGGTGAAGGTACTGAATACACCCAATAATATTTGCACTCGATATTATTGCGAATAAAAATTAGGAAATTAGATTAATATATGTGTTATTCTTGACAAGCAGGAAGCTGTGTGGCTATATTATATGCCTAACCTGAAATATTTAATATTAACACATTTCATATTATTATAACCAAACAATAAGTTTTAGAATATATATATGCACCTGTCCCTGCACAGGTTCTTGCTCTGTACAGGGGCACGGTGCGTCCATGTATTGAGTATTGTTCGCATGTGTGGGGAGGATGTTCTCACACAGCACTTCTTGACAAAGTTAAACTTGCCACCTACATATAACCAGTTTATTGCTTCACTCCACAATGCTCAAAATAAATATATCCCTAAAAGAAAATTTAGATCGCCGCAGAACCAACCAAAATGGATGACTAATAAGCTAATAGATCTTATAGGAAAAAAGAAAGGAATATATAGAAAAATAAAGAAAGGCGAAAATCATCTACATATATACTATCAGACTCTATCAAGACAGGTCAAAAAGGAAATCAGGAAAGCAAAAAGAAATTATGAAATAAGGATAGCCAGTGACTCAAAAAAATAACCCTAAAGCTTTTTACCAACTATATAAATCTAAAGTTAGAGATGTAATAGGCCCCCTAAAAACTTCAATAGGAGAAATAACAGAAAATGATTTAGAAATGTGCAGTACATTAAATAGTCAGTTTCTTTCCGTTTTCACTAATGAAAATTTGGCACAGATTCCAGAAGTCAATATGGTATATAGTGATAGTATAGAAAATATGTTAAGTACAGTTAGTATAAGTAGAAATGATGTGCTTAAGGAAATTGACAGACTGAAACCTCAAAAATCGCCTGGTCCTGACGAGGTATATGCTAGAGTATTAAAAGAATGCAGAGATGAGTTAAGTAGCCCATTAGCATTTTTATTTAACAAGTCTTTAGAAACAGGTTTAGTTCCAGAAGCTTGGAAGCTTGCAAATGTAGTTCCGATCTTCAAAAAAGGTGATAAATCGATAGCATCCAATTACCGTCCCATTAGTCTCACATCAATCATAGGAAAGTTGCTAGAGTCTATTATTGCTAGGAAAATTAGAAGCCACTTAGACAAATTTAACTTAATAAATTCTTCTCAGCATGGATTCACTCAGGGACGTTCTTGCCTTACTAATTTGTTTAGCTTTTTCTCAGAGGTATATGAAGCAGTAGATAGTGACAAGTCATATGATATTATTTATTTAGATTTCAGTAAAGCTTTCGACAGAGTCCCTCATGAGAGATTGATGAGAAAGGTTGAGGCACATGGAATAGGAGGATCGTTGTTGGGATGGATTAGGTCATGGCTAATTGGTAGGAAACAGAGAGTCAGCATAAATGGTACCAAGTCAGAGTAGGGAGCAGTCAAAAGTGGTGTCCCCCAGGGATCGGTATTAGGTCCCCTGTTGTTTCTTATATACATAAATGACCTAGATTTAGGTATAACTAGTAGGATAAGTAAATTCGAAGACGATACTAAAATGGGGAGATCAATTGATTCAGATAGCGATATAGAGTGCCTCCAAAGGGATCTAGATACCTTACATGAATGGTCAGTAAATTGGCAGATGAAGTTTAACATTGACAAATGCAAGGTATTAAAGATAGGGAAGATGCATACAAATGTTAAATATCAACTAGCTAATTTAGAATTAGAAAATTCAGACTGTGAGAAAGATCTAGGTGTGTTTGTTAGCAATGATTTGAAGCCTAGAAAACAGTGTATAAGCGTTCGTAATAAGGCAAACAGGATTCTCGGGTTCATCTCTAGGAGTGTGAGTAACAGAACTGCTGATGTTATCTTAAAACTTTACTTGTCATTAGTGAGACCCCATATGGATTATGCTGTCCAATTTTGGTGTCCTTATTACAGAATGGACATAGATTCATTGGAGAGAGTACAGCGTAGAATGACAAAAATAATCCATAATATTAGAAATCTTTCGTATGAAGAAAGGTTGAAGAAATTAGGTTTACATTCGTTAGAGAGACGCAGAGTTAGAGGGGATATGATAGAGGTGTTCAAGTGGGTTAGTGGGATTAACAAAGGGGACATTACAAATGTACTAAAGCTCAGTGATAGCGAAGGAACTCGTACCAATGGTTTCAAATTAGATAAATTTCGTTTCAGAAAAGATATAGGCAAATATTGGTTTGGTAACAGAGTTGTAGATGGGTGGAATGGACTACCAAGTGCTATAGTGGGGTCTAAAACGGTAGGGAGCTTTAAGATAAAATTGGATAAGCATATGGACGAGAAGGGTTGGGTGTGAAGGGGGATCAGCCGGGTTGGGGTTGCATACCCCCATAATCCTGCGTTAATCTCTAACCGTTTTGGTAAGATGATCCTCAGGGTATTAGAGTGTTGAGCCTATAATTGGGCTTTGAAATTGAACTGGGGTTGTGTGGGACAGGGATCTGCCTTGCTTAGGCCAATCGGCTTTCTGCAGACTCCCATTTTCTTATGTTCTTATGTTAAAAGAAAGCCTATCGTCTCATTACCACTCACCGACTCTTTTGCAATGTCTCTCTCCTCGCCGGAATGTTGCATCTCTCTCGCTATTCAATCACTATTACAATAATCCCTGAACTTATCTTTCCCTCATCCTATGACATATATTGCTTCAAACTCTGTGTGTCTAGGCACACATATATATATATATATATATATATAAATATATATATATATATATATATATATAATAATATGTATATACTAAATATATATATATATATATATATATATATATATATATATATATATATATATATATATATGTATATACTGTATATATATATATATATATATATATATATATATATATATATATATATATATTGTTACGTATCTTGATCCTCCAGTGGTTAACTTGATGAATCTAGATTGCACAGAGATATATATTAAGGTATCAGTCAGCTGAAGGCAAAACAAAAGTAAAATCTAATAAAATTATTTCCTGTTGTTGCTTCCTTTCCTTTTGGATCTTAGGACTTAGTATCCTTTATTGACTGATACTCTTTAATTATGGAAAATACTGAAACTAATTAAAGTCATGTAGTATTTATAAAGAATTATTATTTAACCGAAGCTTAGTAGGCTATGGTTATGAACCGAAGAAGTTATATCTAAAGAAGGACTATTAATTCTATAAAAAGTCTTGAAAGATAAATATTAAAGTAAGAATATTTCTGTCTCTTACCCTTTTTGTAATGAATAGATAGTCTTCTTATATGTCCTTTTATTTATATTTAATGTAATTATTCTTGGTTCTTGTCTTACGTTAATAGTATTATATTATTATTATCATCAGGATTAATATCAAAGTCACATACAAAGTTAGATATATATTTAATAATTAGTTAAATGTATTTCTTAACCACGTAACATTGAGGTTTGATTATGAGTAAATTAAGTTACAGGATCGCTTCATAGATTCGATTCAGGTCTCACTCAAATAATATGAAAAGCAAAAATAATATTTTGAAGCTAAAAGAATTTTCTTCAGCTTAGGAAATCACTAGAAGTAATATTAACACAGCCATGTTAGTCTAAGGCGATATTACTAATATGAGACAATAGCATCACCGTACTAAGCACCGTTAAGCAATGTAAGCTTAATTAAAAGAAAATGAAAGAACTCGTAAGTATTAATCTAAAACAATAGTATTACTAATATCATAACCCAATTACTTAAAGAGTTGCTTTAGTCCACAAGTTAGTCAACTAAAATAGTTAAGTACATAATAATAGCGTTAACGTTAAATCCCAATCAAATAGTAACGTACATAATAGTAGCGTTAACGTTAATTCGCAATCAAATAGTTAAACACATAATAGTAGCGTTAACGTTAATTCCCAATCAAATAGTTAAGCACATAATAGTAGCGTTAACGTTAATTCCCAATCAAATAGTTAAGCACATAATAGTAGCGTTAACGTTAATTCCCAATTAAATAGTTAAGCACATAATAGTAGCGTTAACGTTAATTCCCAATCACATATCTCACTAACCAACATAACGTAAGTGTTTACACCGAACACACTTAACACACATTTATATAATCTGACTGACAGTCACAATCCCATTATAATACTTCACCCCGTCTTCCTCCAGCTGCAAGTTCACCTTCCCCAACTCCAAATGAGACTGATTTGAATGCCCACAACTCGGGTCTTATATACTAAACAATGATGGTGTAGGAACGAATCAGGAAGCGGGGGGTGGTGCGCGCTCCAATCATGGCTCCTCGAGTTGCATAACAGGTGCCTGGTCCATTCACAGCTCCTGGCGTCGATCATACGTCATAGCGTCGGGTAGTTTGCAGGGTCCCCTATGACGCACGCAGGTGTGAAGGCTTGTTTGCTGGTATGCTGGCGAGCTGGTTTCCCACTCGCTAGTTCGCTCGCTAGTTTGCTTCGCCGTTTGGGTAGTTTGAACCTCCTTCAACTCTAATTCTAACTCTTAAATTAACATACAGGGCTCCGTATGTCAGACCTCCCCCCTAGAAAAGAGTTTAAGGAGTATAGTACATAATATTAAACATAATACATAAATAGATTCACCACCAGATTGGCAACAGCAAGATTATAATGAGGATATAATAAGGATATCACCCAAAGTAGGCAACGTCTCCAGGTACCACATCAGAACATAGCCGGAACGTAGCTGGAGCGTTATTCGAACTGCAAGGCATTATCTCACAGCTGAAGGCTTGAAAGCGCACTACTAAAGCATGATATTTACCTCGCTACAAGGGAGAGCTAATTGCCAAAATCCTCTCATTAAATTAAACTTACTGCTGTATGAGGCCAACCTGGTAAATGCAATCTTTGATCCGTGGCAGTGGGTAGGTATCGTTCTTTGTGACAGCATTAACTTGCCTATAGTCCCTACAAAACCTAAGGCTCCCGTCTGGCTTTGGCACAAGTATGACCGGACTACTCCACTGGCTTAAGGCCCTTGTGATCAGCTTGTTTGAAAACATAAAGTCAAGCTTGACCTGCAGTATACTCCTGCGTTGTGGCGAGACACGGTAGGGGGATAGTTTAATGGGAGTTACATCCCCTACGTCGATGTCGTGCACGGCCAAAGAAGTGAGCCCTGGAGTATCACGGAACACACTGGGAGACTGAGATAAAACAGAGATTAGATGGTTCGCTTGCTCAGAGGGAAGATGACATAGTTTAGATGGTAATTCCCCCCAAGCTACTGAATTATACTGAAAGTTGGATAGGCTACATGACAAGTCAAAGTCTGCATGGATACCTTCAGGCTCTGGAACAGTCTGTTGCGGGTCAGTAAGAGAACTGAAGACTTCGTCCGCACCAGGCTGTTCACATGTCCTGACATTCACTGCCACAGTGGGAGAATCTGGAAGAGAGGAATCAGGGGACCTATGGTAGGGTTTCAACATATATATATGGAATACTTGCGTGAGCTTTCTCCTGTCTGGGGTAGTTACTAGATAATCGGTAATGCTCACCCTCCGAATGATCTTATATGGGCCCCTGAACTTGGCAGATAAAGGTTGGCCAAAAAAGGGGGAGCAGGACCAAAACCTCATCACCGGGCTGAAACTCCCTCTCACGGGCTTTTCTGTCATACCATTTCTTCGTGGAGCTTCTAGCCACTGTCAAGTTTTGAGCGGCAAACTCACATGAGGATCTCAGCCGGGTTTTGAAATCTGAAACATACTTGAGGAGGTTTTGGTTCCCCTCCTGGCCAACTAGGCTATCCTGCAATAGTTGCAAAGGACCTCTTACCTGGTGACCGAAAACTAGCTCATTAGGGGAAAAACCCAGGGATTCAGTTGGAACCTCACGAGTAGCAAATCAAAGAAAAGGTACCCCCTTATCCCACTCAACTCCGGTCTCTGTACAATATTTACGTAACATTCCCTTTAATGTCTGATGATATCGTTCGAGAACCCCTTGACTCTCTGGGTGGTAGGTGCTAGACTTAACATGCTCGATACCCAACTCCTTCAGGGACTGCTGGAAAATGTTAGAGGTAAAATTAGTTCCTTGATCACTTTGCACCTCATGGGGGAAACCCATTCTGGTGAAGAATTTGAGCAGTTCCTTGATGACAGTTGGAGCAGAGGTAGTCCTTAAGGGTATAGCCTCTGGGTAGCGAGTTGCCATGTCCATGATAGTTAATAAATAAATGTTACCTTGGGAAGTCTTAGGCAATGGGCCTACAATGTGCACTACCACCCAAGTAAAAAGGATTCTCGAAAACGGGCAAGGGCACCAGAGGATGTACAGGCACCTTCTGATTGGGTTTTCCTGTCATCTGGCAAGTGTGACACACTCTACAAAACTCCACTACATCTGCACGCATTCCTGGCCAGTAAAAGTGGGCTCTGATTCTGTCTAGAGTTTTTCTCACACCTAGGTGTCCTGCCAATGGTATACAATGTGCCATTTCCATGATATCTTTACGACAAGGTTTGGGGACTACTACTTGATGGACGTCCCAAGCCCCGTCATCGATTGGTCTGTGTGGCGGTCTCCATCTTCGCCACAATACTCCTCCTTTGAGGTAGAAACATTCACCACCCTCCTTCTCACATTCCTCTTCACTCACGGACCTGGCAGCTAACTCCTTGCATTCACTATCATCTCTCTGTAGCTCTACCAGGCCACTAGGACAATTTAGAGGGGTTTCATGGTCATCATTAGGGTCAAGATGAGCCATAAAGGTGTCAGATAAATCCACCTCAGTCACATCATCACGCACAGTTGGAGCGTCATTCACACTCTCATCATCCCTTCCATCAACTCTTACATTCGGTACATTTCTGTCTGAGGGAACTGCTACTTGAGACATTGAACGTGTGACAGCACACACAGGGAAAACTGTTGGCATCTCCTTTTCGAGCTCACCGGTTAGTGGCTCATTAACAGGGGAAAGTGACAAAATGGGGTCTGGTCGGACCTTCTCACCTGCTACATCATTCCCCAAAAGGAGTGTTACCCCGGGCACAGGGATATCTTGGGACCTACACAAAGCTATGGTGGCCTCACCCTGTAGTAACTCACATTCAATTTCGCCTTTTACCAAGTATGCATAAAACTGGCCTCCAGCACCTCTCATTACAACTGGTTCGCCAGGTGGGCACTCTGTGTAAGGATTCACCATGAGGGTGCTAGTAGAACCTGTGTCTCTCAGAATGTTTACCTCATGCATACAACCATTTAATCTCACGTTGCCAGATGAAATAAAGGGACGGTAACTGTCCTGCACTGATGGTGAAATTATTATTGGCTTAACCCTAGTGGGTTGCACCACACATGCTACTACACCCCTGTCTAGATGATTTACGTTAGCTGCTAGGTACTCCTTCTGTCGGGAGTCCTGTATTAAAGGATTTTTTGGTGCTAGGTACTCCTTCTGTCGGGAGTCCTGCATTAAAGGAACTTTTGGTGCTAGGTACTCCTTCTGTCGGGAGCCCTGCATTAAATGCACATATGGAATTTGAGATACGGCGGCAACTGTCTGCCCCGATCTCTCGGTTTTCTCCTTGGCCCAGCACTGATAAGCTAGGTGGCCTCTCTTGCCACAAAAAGTACATACTTTAGGGGATACGGGAACGTTCCCTCTTTGAGCATTACTATTAGTTTGGGGCCCACCTCTGTTACCATTGCCCTGAGTCGCATTTTTAGTTGGGGGAACAATTCTAGTTTGGCTAGCTGGGGAAGACGTTATAGGCTTGTGACTGGGTCTGTCAGATTTGTGATTGGGATACTTAAAATTAGAACTAGAATTATCGTAGGGCTTCTTTCCACGAAATTTGTTGTTGAGCACGTATGTGTCAGCCATGTCAGCAGCGTCGGCAAGACAATCTACCTTCTTCCCCTTTAAATGATAGGATACAGAAGAATCAATTTTCCATAGGAACTTTTCTAACAGGACCAACTCCTTCAGATCGTTGTAGCTTGTGACTTTCTTACTCTTGACCCAATGATTGAAAGTTTTAGTCATGGTCCTGGCAAATACCTTATAGGTTTCTTCTACTTTCTTCTGGTTTTTACGGAAAGATTGCCTGTAAGCCTCAGGCTGCAATTGATAGGTTTTTAAGATAGCTTCTTTGAGATTGTCATAATCCTGCCTAACTTCTGCTACTTCTGACAAATACGTGGCTCGAGCCTGCCCTGTCAAAACGGTTTGTAACATAAAAGGCCATTGATCTCTTGTCCACTTCATACCTCCAGCAACTTCCTCAAACAAAACAAAGAAATCCTGCACATTATCCTCAGTGAAAGGTGGAATGACACTAGTCATAGTTAATCCCAGAAGGGGAGCAATTACGGGAGCATTTGTATCGACATTTAGTTGAGCCGTACGATATTGATATTCACATTGTTCGGTCGTTGCTCTGGCTTTTATGCTGGCTTCTTCGGTATTTGCTTTTATTCTGGCTAGTTCTAGTTCAACATGTAGTCTGGCTTGTTCGGTCTTTATTCTGGCTAGTTCTAGTACTTGATCACCGGTCAAACCAGGTGGCAATTGTTCATCAAGTTGGCTGGGTTTACTCGAGATCCCACCAACTGCTCGTCACCCTCCCCGCCTTCTACAGGGAACAGGTGGGTTTTTATGGTCTGAGCCACCTCTACTTTGGATATGTTTGAGACAGTTAATTGGAGATGTGAGGCAAGCACTTTCAGTTCGGATTTTGACAGACAGTCAATATCAGGGGCTGTGGGTTCTGATTCTATGAAAACTCGAGCCTTCGAGTTTTAACGTTTTATCGAGAATTAACGTTAACGCTACTATTATGTACGTAACTATTTGATTGGGATTTAACGTTAACGCTATTATTATGTACATAACTATTTTAGTTGACTAACTTGTGGACTAAAGCAACTCTTTAAGTAATTGGGTTATGATGAAAGTAATACTATTGTTTTAGATTAATACTTACGAGTTCTTTCATTTTCTTTTAATTAAGCTTACATTGCTTAACGGTGCTTAGTACGGTGATGCTATTGTCTCATATTAGTAATATCGCCTTAGACTAACATGGCTGTGTTAATATTACTTCTAGTGATTTCCTAAGCTGAAGAAAATTCTTTTAGCTTCAAAATATTATTTTTGCTTTTCATATTATTTGAGTGAGACCTGAATCGAATCTATGAAGCGATCCTGTAACTTAATTTACTCATAATCAAACCTCAATGTTACGTGGTTAAGAAATACATTTAACTAATTATTAAATATATATCTAACTTTTTATGTGACTTTGATATTAATCCTGATGATAATAATAATATAATACTATTAACGTAAGACAAGAACCAAGAATAATTACATTAAATATACATAAAAGAACATATAAGAAGACTATTCATTACAAAAAGGGTAAGAGACAGAAATATTCTTACTTTAATATTTATCTTTCAAGACTTTTTATAGAATTAATAGTCCTTCTTTAGATATAACTTCTTCGGTTCATAACCATAGCCTACTAAGCTTCGGTTAAATAATATTTTTTTATAAATACTACATGACATTAATTAGTTTCAGTATTTTTCCATAATTAAAGAGTATCAGTCAATAAAGGATACTAAGTCCTAAGATCCAAAAGGAAAGGAGGCAACAACAGGAAATAATTTTATTAGATTTTACTTTTGTTTTGCCTTCAGCTGACTGATACCTTAATATATATCTCTGCTATCTAGATTCATCAAGTTAACCACTTGAGGATCAAGATACGTAACAGAAGAGTCTTAGTCATTAATTAGTTGAGGCATGATTAATATTTGATTTTTAAGTAGTGAAACGGTAATGAAACTGAGTGAAACTGTATGAAACGAATCCTGGCAAGGTCGCCACTCTTCTGTTACGTATCTTGATCCTCAAGTGGTTAACTTGATGAATCTAGATAGCACAGAGATATATATTAAGGTATCAGTCAGCTGAAGGCAAAACAAAAGTAAAATCTAATAAAATTATTTCCTGTTGTTGCTTCCTTTCCTTTAGGATCTTAGGACTTAGTATCCTTTATTGACTGATACTCTTTAATTATGGAAAAATACTGAAACTAATTAAAGTCATGTAGTATTTATAAAAAAATATTATTTAACCGAAGCTTAGTAGGCTATGGTTATGAACCGAAGAAGTTATATCTAAAGAAGGACTATTAATTCTATAAAAAGTCTTGAAAGATAAATATTAAAGTAAGAATATTTCTGTCTCTTACCCTTTTTGTAATGAATAGATAGTCTTCTTATATGTCCTTTTATTTATATTTAATGTAATTATTCTTGGTTCTTGTCTTACGTTAATAGTATTATATTATTATTATCATCAGGATTAATATCAAAGTCACATAAAAAGTTAGATATATATTTAATAATTAGTTAAATGTATTTCTTAACCACATAACATTGAGGTTTGATTATGAGTAAATTAAGTTACAGGATCGCTTCATAGATTCGATTCAGGTCTCACTCAAATAATATGAAAAGCAAAAATAATATTTTGAAGCTAAAAGAATTTTCTTCAGCTTAGGAAATCACTAGAGTAATATTAACACAGCCATGTTAGTCTAAGGCGATATTACTAATATGAGACAATAGCATCACCGTACTAAGCACCGTTAAGCAATGTAAGCTTAATTAAAAGAAAATGAAAGAACTCGTAAGTATTAATCTAAAACAATAGTATTACTTTCATCATAACCCAATTACTTAAAGAGTTGCTTTAGTCCACAAGTTAGTCAACTAAAATAGTTAAGTACATAATAATAGCGTTAACGTTAAATCCCAATCAAATAGTTACGTACATAATAGTAGCGTTAACGTTAATTCGCAATCAAATAGTTAAACACATAATAGTAGCGTTAACGTTAATTCCCAATCAAATAGTTAAGCACATAATAGTAGCGTTAACGTTAATTCCCAATTAAATAGTTAAGCACATAATAGTAGCGTTAACGTTAATTCCCAATCAAATAGTTAAGCACATAATAGTAGCGTTAACGTTAATTCCCAATCACATATCTCACTAACAAACATAACGTAAGTGTTTACACCGAACAAACTTAACACACATTTATATAATCTGACTGACAGTCACAATCCCATTATAATACTTCACCCCGTCTTCCTCCAGCTGCAAGTTCACCTTCCCCAACTCCAAATGAGACTGATTTGAATGCCCACAACTCGGGTCTTATATACTAAACAATGATGGTGTAGGAACGAATCAGGAAGCGGGGGGTGGTGCGCGCTCCAATCATAGCTCCTCGAGTTGCACAACAGGTGCCTGGTCCATTCACAGCTCCTGGCGTCGATCATACGTCATAGCGTAGGGTAGTTTGCAGGGTCCCCTATGACGCACGCAGGTGTGAAGGCTTGTTTGCTGGTATGCCGGCGAGCTGGTTTCCCACTCGCTAGTTCGCTCGCTACTTTGCTTCGCCGTTTGGGTAGTTTGAACCTCCTTCAACTCTAATTCTAACTCTTAAATTAACATACAGGGCTCCGTATGTCAGAATATATATATATATATATATATATATATATATATATACTGTATATATAATGTCAATACGTAGATAGTTTATATTGTATATTATTGAAGCTTTCACAAATATATACAAAATCTACTGTTAACTACTGGTAAGGATACGTAAAATGTAAGGCATACTATGCAATATGAACTGAAGGTTAATGTACATTTTTATTTTTATCAACCCTCTCCGTCACATATGACGCGATCGCGTCATATGGCGGTGTTGCCCAAAGGTATCATATGACACGATCGCGTCATATGAACTTAGTGAAATAGCTTAATAAGTAAGTTATATGATGCATTTGCGTCATATTGAGTTCAGTAAGTTAGGTAAGTTAGATCAGAATCTGTCGATTGGTGGCAACCAAAATTCCTCCGACTTTTAACGGTCCCTCAGTGTGAGAAAGACTGTTGTGGGGGAAATACCAGGCGCTCGGGCAACCCCTAACTTTCGTAAGTTACTAGGTCTGCGGGGGTTAATGGCTCGGACTAAATTGGAATATTTATTGAATGGAAAGATCATTTTGTAATTTAGTGATTGTGAAAAGGATAATTGTAGACAGGCAACGCTAAGAATGGAAAGAAACCTACCATCAACAATCCTAATGTGGCTAGAGTTGGGCGTTTTGTGATCTGTTATTAGACAGGAAGCTATGACGTATAGTAATGATAATTGTCGGATAAACTAAGAAGCTTTTGTGTATGGCTTCCTAAACTCAATGTAAAATTATTGTATTATACTTACAAATTTTGCTTGTATATACGCAGCCAATCAGTACTATAAAATAATTACACCACTCCACAATCCCCAGGAAGAGATCACAGTAACGTGTGAAACATTATTCCAACTTAATTTTAAAATTCTTGATAGTTGTACTAAAGAAAACCTAAGGATTCTTGAATCTCTCTACATTAATTAAAGCCCATAAACCTGTCTTAAATAACACTGTGTCAGCCTTTCTCTTTCATAATTATACTATAACAATCGCTTCTGATACTCCCTTTTTTTTTGGGGGGGGGGGGGGGGGGGGCTTTGTTTTTATGTGTAATTAAATATAATTTTCATATATTTTGTATTACTTGTATTTTGGTATTCCCTGAGTGAAGTTCCTTTTTTTCATATAAGTGTTGAGTAATTGAAATGTCCTATATGTCCGTTGTCCTTTCATGTCAAACTAAAATATACTAAGTGTCTTATTCTGTAAATGTATAACTAATATTTGGTTAAAATACTTATATATTGTTCTATATTTTTGTTTAGATCCTGATGATGACTTAAAGAAAAGTCGAAACGTTGAAGAAATAAAAATATTCGTGAATACCCTGGTCCTCCTCTTTCTCCTAAGATTACGTCATGGTGGTGAAAGGGTTAAAGGGTTAAGGTTTCACTTTCTTCCAGACCCTGTCCTTTATTATTGCCACTATTATTATACAAGACATTTTGATATTTAATTCTTGATATTGAAAAGGGCTGAAACAAATGGGCTGTATAATAATGCTCCTACATCTTTCCTGGTTGACTCATCGCAAATGGCAGATATATCAGCTCAGTTGGTCAAGTCCTCTCTGATTTATGAGGTTAATGGTAACGATTTCTGGTCTAATGATATTGAATACACTATACTCCTTCTCCAAACTTCCAAACATCATATTGCCCTAGATCAGCCTTGTGAGGGTCTTAATTTCCCAAACGAACTGTTATATAGCTAGCACCAATGTTTGAGATAATGAAACTTATTCTCTATTCGCCCTTCAGTACAAGCCCCAACACTCTACAGAACGTTTTAGCGAAAGGGCGTTGTATTTGTGTATAGATATTCGCTGTGTGTGTGTTGTGTCATGCAGGTTATACTTTATGTGGGGAAATGAGAAAGGTTGAAGCAGAGAAAGACATTGGTGTAGTAATTGATAACACATTAACATTCTCGGATCACTTGGCTGAAAAAATAAATAAATCTAACCAAATTGTTGGACTAATTAGACGGACATTCCTGACGCTGGACCAAGAGATGTTCAAGGCTCTTAATGTGGCATTAGTTAGGCCGCATTTAGAATATGCAAATCAGGTATGGTGTCCATTCCTGATAAAGGATATTGATGCGGTGGAGAATGTAGGCTACAGCGTAGGGCAACCAAACTGATTCTGGAATTTAGAAACTTGAGTTATGAGGAAAGGCTGAGGAAAATAGATTTACCAACTCTAGCGTACCGAAGGACTAGGGGTGATATGATTGAAACATAAAATCCTATGTGGTGTGTACGACCCAAATGTGTGTGAGGACATATTCACCCTCAAACAGGATTCAAGAACAAGAGGACACACCAAGAAGATCTACAAACCAAGAACCAGCAACAGAAAAACAAAAATCTTTCTGCTGCAGAGTAGTGAATTATTGGAATGATCTACCAGAACATGTGGTTGCCTCAGAATCTGTATAAATGTTTGAAAAAAAGTTGGATCAAACGTGGCATAACCAAGGAATAAAATTTAACTACATAGAACACATAAAAAGAGCAAATAACACATCGACCACCACCCCGGTACTGGCTAGTGAGTTTAATATAGAGCTGGAGACACAGGCTGAATAAGCCTCTTCCAGATCATCGTCTGTGAGTATCTGTGAGTATATGTATATTTTAAATAGTTATCTATTACAAGTCTATTTTCTTTTATTAGACTAAAAGAAACCGGTGTTACTTTAATAGTAACTATTTTAAGCTGACATAATACTGTAAATAATTCAAGTTCCTTTTCATGAATAAACTCCTATTGGCTAATAAGTGTCAACATTTAACTGTTATTGTTTGTCATCTTTTATTTAAAGCATGTTATTATAAACCATGATGGCAAGCAAATCAGAAGTGGACACTAAAGTCGACCAAATGGAGAGAGGTAATTATTAAACCTGCTCCACAGGTAACCGATTGATTGAAGTCAATTTCTGCTCGTATGTTCGAGTTGTTATTCTTTTGCCGTGTATAATGAAAAAGAAGGGCGATTTTTTGTAAAGCTCTCTACCCTCCAAAACTACTCAATAATAATCTTTCGGATGCTGATACACAAATGATAAATTCTGCAACAACCAGTCTGTCTGGATAATATTGGACAATTTTGTATAGATTAGGAAATGTATATGGAATTCAGAGGTTTAAACTAAATAGTCTTTATCCTGTTAATTCCCGCAGATCCTTCCTAAGCTGTATATAATCATCAAATAATAGCCTGAATAATGTGTCAAAACGCAGCATAATCCTCAAGTGGCTAAATCGATAGTAATGAGTGGCTGGTGCAGCCGTTAGTGTTTTGGTGCCCCTTCTCAAGGGTTCATTGTCAGAGAGGGAAAGAGTTTTTACTATAATGTGACTTATTACTGTCTCCCTGGTTGTGTTGGTCTGTATGTGTTCCTGTTGTCGTAGCTATAACCTGGCTGGCCTAAGGCCTTTACCAGGGGGATACTGTGGGACATTCATGGGCTATAGTGATGGGTACAACCGGTAACATTTCCACCTGGTACAGAGACAATTTAACTATGCAATTTTAACCATTCTCAAATATGGAAATTGGAAGTAAATATTCATAATGAAACAAACTGATGAATAAATGAAGTATGTATATATTTTACTAGACTTAAAATAGCTAAAATAGCATAAATAAATGTAAAACTTTTCCAGTTTGAATTCTTGTCGGGTGAAAATTTGTTGAAATAATATATGATTACACCAGTCTGAATCTATGAACCTTTAAAGTCAAATTCTGAAGCATTGGGTAATTAACGAGGCAATCATCTCAGGCATCAGGCATGGAGGCATATGTTCAATTTTCTTTCTCTAAAGCTAATGTACATTTGTTTTGTACTCAAGCTTTTTCTACTGCTGTCCGCAATAAGGAGGAAGTATTCAAACGGTACCATAGCCCTCAAACTCACGGATCTCGTACTTTCTATGTTTTTGCCCGGAATCAAACTAAATATTTTCTCTCTCTAACAAAGCTGAGCTCTTCGCTCCAACTTTCACTAAAAACTCAACTTCACTAAAAACTCCATCTTGGACGATTCTGATGCTATTCCTCCCTCTCCTCCCCGCTCTCTCTTACTTATGCCTAATATCCTAATCTCTTATAAGGATGTATGTTCTTCCCTCTCTGAGCTTAATACTAAGAAGCCGTGCAGACCAGATGGTGTTCCTTCTGTTGTACTCGAGCTGTTTTTCGTGTTGACTCCCTGCCTATCAAAATTTTCCCTTCTTGCTGGAAGTTTGTTCTCACTCAACCTGTCCCGAAGAATGGTGACCCTCCAACTACTGCTCATTTGCTCTCCTTTCTTGCATCTTTAAAATGTTCCAACCTGATTTTAATTCAAAATGTCTTAAATATTTTTCTTCACATAATCTACTTTCAGATTGCCTGTGTGGTTTCCTCAGGGGCCACTCTACTGGTGATTTGCTTTCTTATCTTACTAACTCTTCGTCATTCTCTTTTTGGGACTTTGGCAACACATTTGCTATTGCGCTAGACATATCGAAAGCCTTTGATAGAGTCTAGCACAATCTCTAGTTTTCAAACTACCCTCCTTCAGTTTCTATCCCTTTATATGTGCCTTTATCTCAAAATTGCTTTCTAGTTGTTCCATAGCTGTGGTTGTGGATGGCCATTGCTAACTTTCTCAACCTATCAACTTTGGTGTTCCTGAGGGTTCTATCCTATCTCCCGTTCAATTTCTAATATTAATTAATGATTTTCTCAACGCTACCTTTAGTCCTATCGACTCATATGCTGATGACTCCTACCTTATACTATTCAACTAATTTACCACAATGACCCCTCACACAATTACTCCAAAACTCGTGTGATAAATGTGCATACCTATCTTATTATCTATCAACTATTTCCGATTGGGGCAGAGATAATCTTGTTAGTTTCAATCCTTGCAAAACCCAATTTCTCCATCTATCCACCCGTCACAACCTTCCACATCAACTTCATACTTCAACAATACTTCAACAATAAACAAATGAACTCTTCATCTTCTCGCAATACTCTTGTTTCTTTTTCTCTTGACCTTTCTTGGAAAGATCATATTACAACACTTGCTAAACAGTTTTCCAAAAGTTAGGTGTGTTCAACCGTCTCTGTGGCTTCTTCACTCCCACACGGCTTCTTGCTCTGTACAGGGACACAGTGCGTCCATGTATCAGACATTATTTGAATGTGAGGGAACACTCCACCCATACCGCAATTTTGGAAAGGGTAGAGTCAAAAGCATTTTGATTCATCAATTCACCTTCTCTTACTAATTCCTTACAATCTCTCTCTACACGCCGCAATGTTGCATCTCTCTCTCTCTCTCTCTCTCTCTCTTCTACCGCTACTACAATAATCAATGTTCTTCAGAGCTTTCGCAGAGTATGATTCCTCCCTTACGGAGAGAAGGGGGTACCCGCCTTTAAGTATATTCCCACCCCTATTCATCCAACTCTGTACTGTAAGCTTAAAGTAGGCGCCAGTATTAGCATATGCCTACATTAAGTTATGAAAGGTATGTAGTACTATGTACAATTTCGTAATAAGTCTCTATTGTTTTTTATTATTCGTATATATATCGGGTTATTATTATAAGTAATCCGGAATACATTTGCAGTTAGTTAGATGACGCATTAATGAATAGGATATACATTTTCACTGCGTATGCGTCATTTGAAACAATGTAGGTCGCCCACCGCGAAATCCTCAGGCTCGCTCTTATAACCATCTCATCATCATCTACTTCTAGACGTTCCTACACTTTATTCTAGCTAAGTCATTCTAAATCTATGTCTCCTAGTGCCCCACTATAGCTTCTACCTATCCCAAACGCTATCCTTGAGCTATCCACCTCACTATAAACATCTAAAGTAAGTTACTTATAGGCTTCTGGGATTATTTGTATCATTGTTTATCCCGGGTACTTGTAACGTTACCAAAATCAGAGGAACTCAGACAGGGTGAGATCAGAGTAGCTGCCGATTCCAGGTTGTGATCAAGACTGTGAGTACATGACTCAGTGCAGTCTGCTATACACCAAGCTCTATCCAATCTCTTGGTCTTATAACCTAACTGTGAGTACACTGGTCAGTACAGGCAGGTATAAAGACGGAGATCTCCCTAACCTATACCATAGCTAAGGATAGCAAGGAAGAACTGTGAAGTAACGAAAGTTGTGAGTACACTGGTCAGTGCAACTTCGTTACCTTACAAAATTTGGGTATTAACCTACTGTCAGTACACTGGTCGATGCAGTTTGTTAGTCCTCAGACCTGGGTGTTAACCTGCTGCCTGTACACTGGTCTGTGCAGTGAGTTAGTTTCCAGTTTTGGGTAGGGGCTTATTGCCAGTACACTGGTCCGTGCAACACTCGACTCGAGCAGGGAAATTACTAGGTTGCCAGTACACTGGTCCATTGCCGCCTAGTAAGTTCTCTGGCCTTCCTGACCTATTTTCGGATAGCACCAGGTGATATCTAACCTATGTTAGAGATTACCGACCTTCTTTGGTATACAGGCCTGACTGCTATAGCAAAGAGGTGCACACTAGTTGTGTAAGCCAAGTGGTGGGAACAAGACCCATCATTTGGATGTAGTAATTAGGTGAGCTTGGCTAAACCCGTGGAACTGGTACCTGAAGGGCGTCAAAAGCCTATAGCAGGCACAGACCACAAACTTTTCTACCTTCACGTGTAGTTCTGGTTATTAGGAACCTAGGGTGATGTTAGCCCTTACTGTACCAGTGACGGCGAATCGCCGTCAGTAATAAAGTCACTCGTCAGTACCAGCGACGGAAGATCGCCGTCAGTACTATGTGGTAGTTGTAACTGCCCGTATCGAGTGGTACCAGGTACTGTGACTTTTACGTACTGTTTTGAGACCTTGGCAACACTTCTCAGTTTATATTCAAGGTCTCACAGACTAGCTGACTCAGTATTCCTCCAACATTTGAGGTGGAAGGGTATTCTCTCTCGACTCTAAAACCATTTTGGCCTCATTGCCTGGTACTGGAGGGTACATTTATGGTAATACCCTCTGGTACAGTAGGGGTTAAGAAGAGGTGCCAGTACACTGGTCAGTGCATTTCTCCTTAGCCCGAAAAGCTCAATAAGCCTTATGGAAGCATCTGTATAGCGTACATGATAGGCCTCACAGAAGCAAGACCATGAAAAAAAAAACTTCCAAAACACCCCAGGGGCTCTCAAAACAAAGGATTATGTTATTAGGCAAGATAATTACCCTCTAGTACTCTCTACCACTCATCCACATGTGTCCTTCCCCTTTCCCACTTTTTTCCCCCCTCGATTTTTCCCCTCCTCAATTATCGGCTATTTTTCCTCTTATATCCCTCATTTATCGATTATTTTCCACGCCAATTATCGTCAAGTGGGCTCGGAGGCAGGGTTGAGCCATCTAGAGACCCTCTAGAAGTGTGATATCTCTCTCAGGCCACTCAGTACATTGCGAGACTTTGCAGAGGGAAGGTGTATGTGTCTCAGCCGGCCGGCCCAGAATATGACCAGGCGGTGAAAATATACGTTTTCCACCACCTAAATGCTGTTCGCACTTCTTTTATCACTCTTCAATGTTTTAGAGGAGGTATGGTGGAGTGGTCATGCCACTGGACTGGTAATCTAATGGTCCCGAGTTCGAATCCCAATGTATCAATGGGAAGATATTATTGGGATGAAATTTGTGCTCTATCTAGTATCAGTGCATTACCACAAAGCTCACCGAAACGCCAAAAAAATACCCTCATTGTTCCCTGATTAAATAGCATTGTACGAATATTCCCATATTCAAAATATGCTACAAGGGGGCAATGCCTAGTGAGTTCATTGCTCAATAGGTGGCGTTCTGAGAGTGAGGGTCCGAGTCTAGGAGGTGAGACAGTGAAGCACTGGAGTGAAGCAGCTTCAGAGATGTGGCTGCTTCGAGCCGTGGGTGGGCAACCGTACATCTTGCGAAGGCAAGATATCGGGGCCTGGTTGTATCCCAAAATGCTTCACATGTCTCACTCCCTAGGCTGGAACGAGACTTTACTGGCTTCGCCGTTCAATGTACGGTTGAATGTACAATGCCCGATAGGGAGTAGTTGAAATATAGAAAACAAATATATATATGTTCATCATATAAGTAAAATAAGACACATGGATAAGAAATAATGCTTTACATCGTAAATATAACAAATTATGTCAGAATTGAAGGGTTTAATTGCGCATACAGACATTTTTAAACACCCCATTCTCGTGCTCCTCGGGTTAAGATTGCTCCAGCATAAACTTTGAGAATTTAAGCTCGCAATAGTGTGTTGAGACCAGCCGGAAGATGTCAACGGAGGATCACTACCAAACCTGCCATCTGCCATTGAGCCACTGCAGAGACGAGCCAAATGCAGACCAATAGATGTTGGATCACGACTTCAAGAATGAAAACTTAACTACAGGTAGCGCCAACGAACTTGACAATAATTTTGACCCCTTAACTTCTTATAACTCAAAATTAATGAAAGCAATCGGGCTGACATTTCTATCATTTGGGAAGAGTCCACCAGGAAATAGGTGTGAATATTTACATCCAGTTTACTAAAAGTCCTTTTGAGTTAGGAAGAAGTCAGGGATCAAGATTGTTGTCAAGTTCGTTAGCGCTACCTATAGTTGAAGGCTGTACCAAAGACCTCCCTTCTCATTTGATAGACCTCCATAAATGAGGATACAATACACATATTCTGTCGTTGTGTAAGTCAAATATTTAGTAGGCAAACTCATTAGATATTGCCTATGGTAATATTATATCTTCACGACCATACACACCCACTAAACTGACACGTAAACTCAACCTCAGTTACATTCTTTTCCTTTGTAAACTATGATAAATGTGCTGTGTAAAGTGATTAATTGTACAATGTATAAACTCATGCTAACTACGTTCTGGAAGTGTTTTTGTGATGTATTGCGTTGTGTGTGCCAAGACTCCCTGAGTGCACCTTTATAACTGAAATATGTACCATGATGAACTATAATAATTGAGAATCTTAACAGTGCATTTTATCTATTGCGTTTGCATTATTTATTGTTTAGAGTGATAAACCCAGTCTTAACGTATTGTAACTCGTGCCATTGTTGGGATATTTCTTTCCATGTTCTGTGTAATATCTAAATATGATTTATGTGTGTACAACTAGCCAGATAAACCATTTAGTGTTTGTAACCTTAGTTGGATATAATAATTATATACAGTACCGTATGTTCTTCTGTGTTGTACTTAACCCCCTGTATGTTTGTATGTGTGTCTGTGTATGATTTGATTCCTTGCTTGTCAAGATTGGACCTACGAATTAAGCCAGTTAAACCCAGCAAATATCCTGGTATAACAGTTACCTCAAAGAAAATGAAAAACAAAAAATGAAATAATGTGCCCCACACAAAATATTCCCTGTATTTTTTCTTTAAAACAACCAAATAATAATATAAACATTGAGCGCGTGTGCGCGCACATGGGATGATGACAATTGTTTATGGTATTCCTCAAACCACTTGGCTATATACTATACTACTATACTAATAATAAGGCAATCACATATACAGAGGCTGGTTTGGGAACGAAGGTGTACCTAATTATGCTGAAGCTCTTTTATAGACCAGAACAAAATGTCTTGGTGAACCATTCATATTTAAGACAATTTGTTAGGTAGCCATTGGCTAAGGTTAAGTTATCATTTTTAGTCAATTAGATTACAGAGATTACAATTCTGACTCTTTAATAAAAGATAGTAAATATAGTCCTATAAAATACATTTATGATAAGAAATACAAGTTCCTACTCAAACTTGTACGCGCACACACTAAAATATACATTTACACAGTACTTTTACGTATCCTATACTGTATACATAGGATGCACAGTCGCGGAACATAATATATATATATACTACATATCGAGGAACTAATAAGACATAATTGCGAAGTAAATAGAGTAATTTAAATAATAGTTTAAACCACAGCAAGCGAAATATTGAGTTTTACTAAATGTGTCTGTGCTGTTCTGCTTACAGGATGGCAACCCTAGTCGATACACAGCCAACACACATTCAAATATATTCACTTATATAAATCCGTGGAGTTCCTATGTTTTGAATTATGCAATTATAACTATCTCGATTGATTTTTGGATAGAACTTGCTTTTCATTATATATATATATATATATATATATAAGTCCCCCTATATAAGGGCAAAGGGGAAAGAGGAGTGTGTGGTAACCACCGAGGAATATGTCTTCTAAGCGTAGTAGGGAAGGTATACAGTAGGGTAGTGATTAAGAGAGTGAGAGTGAGAACGGAGAAATGGATAGGCGACGAGCAGGGAGGTTTTAGGAAGGGAAGAGGATGTGTAGATCAGATTTTTACCCTGAATTGTGTTGTGGAGAAGTATCTGGAGAAGAAACAAAAGGAGTATGTTGCTTTTATGGACTTGGAGAAGGCCTATGACAGAGTGGATAGAGAAGGTTTGTGGAAAGTACTTAGAATATACGGAGTAGAGGGCAAGTTGCTGAAAGCAGTGAAGAGCATGTATGAGGGTGCAAAGGCGGCAGTACGTGTGGAGAGTGAGCAGAGCGAGTTCTTTGACCTGAATGTTGGTTTGAAACAGGGGTGTGTGATGTCCCCATGGTTGTTTACTGTATATATGGATGGATTCATGAAAGAAATACTATCAAGAGCAGTGGATGTTGGTGTATCGCTGAAAAGGGAGGGAATTGAGTGGAAGCTACCTATACTGCTCATTGCGGATGATATAGTTCTGATGAGTGATCATGAATGGGAGTTGCAGGGTCTGGTAAATGAGTTTGGAACAGTGTGCGAAAAACGGAATTTGAAGGTAAATGCGGGGAAGAGCAAGGTTATGGTCTTCGAAAGGGGTGAAGTCACAGAGTGTGAGGTGAAGCTGACTGGTCAGGCTATTGAGATCGTCAACTCTTTTAAGTATCTGGGCAGTGTGTTGAGTAAAGATGGGATGAAGAAGTGCGGGAGAGGGTACAACAGGGGAAGAGGGTTGTAGGAATGCTAAAAGCAGTAACAAGAAATAGGGTGGTCAGTATGGAAGTGAAGAAGTCCTTGCATGACAGTGTGGTAATCCCGACACTGACTTACGGAAGTGAAGCATGGACGTTGGTTGAGAGACTCAGACCAAGAGTGAGAGCAGTGGAAATGAATTACTTAACGAGTGCGTGCGGAATTACATGGAGGGATAGACAGACTAATGAGGAAGTAAGAAGGAGGTGTGGTGTGGATGTAGATGTGCTGGAAAGTGTGAAAAGGAACAACTTGAGATGGTTCGGCCATATGGAACGTATGGAAAGCGAGAGAATGACTAAGAGAGTGTACGAGAGCGAGGTGGAGGGACAGAGAGGGAGAGGTAGACCAAATGAGAGGTGGAAGGATGGAGTGAGGAAGTACATGAACGAAGGCGGTGCTGGTTGGGGGGAGGGGCTTTGACTGACTGGTGACAGAGGTGCATTGGGGCGGTTCGTTCGTAGCCACCCCTTCGGGGATCACGGCGTCAGGCAATAGATAGATAGATAGATAGATTTTTTTTTTTTTTTTTTTTTTTTTTTTTTTTTTTTTTGTAATTGATGTGTAGAAATGTGTGTTCATAAATTCGTTTCCAGGGGGAGATTGTAGGCACCAATCAAGCAGGGCAATTCCAGGGGAGGCCTATAGGCATTTGATAAGGAGTTGCTGGAATTCCTGTCTTATATGTCTGGCTTCCCGTCCTGTTTCTGTTTGTGCCTCACCTACACAGAGTGATCCAGCTAGCTCTCACAAACACCTCCTGCTCCTATCTTCACTACACTAATCAAACACACCACACTTCTTTCTACCATGAAAAAATAAAAATAAAAATAAATTATGAATGACAATAGCCCAGCCTTGGAGTCCTCAGGGAGGGGGGGTGGGGGGTGCGGGACCATAAATGCCCCCACACCCACCAGACCTTCCCCTATCGACCCCACAACATTCTCTGGACCACGGCCTGTCACTATTACTATTAACTTCTGTAATATTCGTGGCCTTTCCTCTAACTTTCCCTTTATCTCTCCTCCTACAAACCTGATCTTCTTTTTCTCATTGAAACTCAGGTGTCTGAAGCACATGACAGCAGCCCCTTCTCTGTATCCTCTTACTTTCTCTATACTATTTTTAAAGCCAAAGGCGAATGTTGTGCATACGAACACAACAAACTCACTTGCTCTTGTGTTCCCAATTTCGATTCCTCTGAATTCTCAACTGTATGGCTCAAACTATCCTGTCATTCTGATACTAAATATTTCTGTGCAGTCTATCTTTCCCATAACTCTACCGACTTTCCAAAATTCTTTGCTATCTAAGCTCTAAAGTGGAACACATTCTATCCATTTCTCCTTTCTCAGAAATCTCCATCTTAGGAGATTTCAACGTGAAACGTTACTTTCAGACTTACTTCTATTCAACATCTGAGCTCTGGAACTCTCTCCCAGAATCAGTCTTTCTCTCCTCCTATGACTTAAATTGCTTCAAACTCCGTGTGTCCAGGCATTTTGGCTCGAATGTCCCTTGATTTTGGCCCTGTCACTCTTTCAACTATAGGGGAGGCACTTGCTACAGGCAGTTCTGCCTTTTATATCCCTCACTCACATAGAAAAAATAAATAAAACAAAAATGGCTCTCCTCTCATAATACTGACCAACTTGGTAAACAAACCTACATCTTTTCTGTCCTAAATGACCTAGAGCAGTTGGTTCAGCAACCCACCCATATCCCGGACCGCTTCGGATCTCGGCCCAACATTCATGACTTGTTTCTAACTTCTAACCCTTCTTCTTATACTGTCGATCTCTTCTCTCCTTTGGGCTCCTCCGACCACAAATTTGTCTCTGTGACCTGTCCTATCTCTCCAGTACGGCCACCCGATCCTCCCAACCGGCGGCACTTGTGGCACTTTGGCGGTGCCGACTGGGAGGCTCTCCGGCAGTACTTCTTTGATTTCCCATGGAATTATTTTTGCTTCCATGGCCGGAAACCCTCGGAGAGTGCTGAACGCATTACCGAGGTAATCCTATCGGGCATGGAGGCATATATTCCATTTTCTGTCTCTCAGTCTAATGCTAAATTTTTTTGGTTTACTCATGCTTGTTCTACTGCTGTCCGCAATAAGGAGGTAGCATTCAAACGGTACGGACGCTTTAAAACTCAGGAATCTCATTCTTCCTATGTTTCTGCCCGGAATCAAGTCGAATCTGTTCTTCAACTTGCCAAACACTCTTTCATCAATAATAAATGCACTGAAGTATCCAACTCTAGCTCTTCCCAAGCTTTCTGGCATCTAGCTAAAAACCTCTCCAACAATTTTTCTTCCTCGTCTTTCCCTCCGCTTTTCCATCACTTCTTCCTCTGACAAAGCTGAACTCTTTGCTCAAACTTTCCCTAGAAACTCCACCTTGGATGATTCCAGTGCTATTCCTCCCTCTCCACTACGTATGCCTAATCGAACAGGGCTATACCCAGGATAGGCTGTAGGCATTTGATAAGGAGTCACTGGAACTCCTGTTTCATTTGCTTGGCCTCTCTTACTGATTCCCTTTGTGCCTCACTTACACTGAGAGTAGTCCAGCCAGCTCTCACAAACACCTCCTCCTCCTATCTACTTCACTACACTTAACATGCACACCACACTTCTTCCTTCCAAATTTATTTAAAAATTATGAACACAGGCCCAGCCTCGGAGTCCCAAGGGTGGGGGGGGGGGGGGGGGGACCATAAATGCCCCCACACCTGTCCGACCTTCCCCTGACGACCCCTCTAAATGCTCTGGACCACGGCCTGTCACTCTTACTATTAACTTTTGCAATATTCGCGAACTTTCCTCTAATTTTCACTCAGTCGAACACCATCTCTCCTCCTAAAAACCTGATCTTCTTTTCCTCACCGAAACCCCGGTATCTGAGCCAACTTCCAGCAGCCCCTTCTTTGTTTCCTCCTACTTTCTCTATCCTAGTTTCAAAGCCAAAGGCGGATGTTGTGCATAAGTGCACAACAAGCTCACTTGCTCTCGTGTTCCCGATTTCGACTCCTCTGAATTCTCAACTTTATGGCTCAAACTATCCTGTCATTCTCATACTAAATATTACTGTGCTGTCTATCTTTCCCCTAACTCTACCGACTTTCCAAAATTCTTTGACTATCTAAACTCTAAAGTGGAACACATTCTATCCATCTCTCCCTTCTCTAAAATCTCCATCTTAGGAGATTTCAACGTTCACCACCACCAATGGCACTCCTCTCACACTACTGACTAACCTGGTGAACAAGCCTACGTCCTTTCTATCATAAATGACCTAGAGCAGCTGGTCCAGCAACCCACCCGTATCCCGGATCGCTTCAGATCTCGGCACAAAATTCTTTATTTATTTCTGACTTCCAACCCTTCTTCTTATACTGTCAATCTTTTCTCTACTTTGGGCTCCTCCGACCATAAACTTATTGAAGTGACGGGGTTGAATAGAACGGGGTCAAATATCACCTGTAGGATTGCTAGCCTGCAGGTGAACAGGAAGGAAAAGCGAGACACCAAAACTCAAAGAAGAAGTCATCTACCAGAGTACCCCATAGTCCCATGAATTTCCCATGTTCTACGAACCAGAGAGCAGAATTACCTAGGTCAGTCACCCAGACAAAAGGGTAAGAGTGGGACCCAATCACCGTCCAGCTCTCAAACGGTCTTCACCAATCACCAGCCATTATTCGCCCAGCCACCAGATTTGCATTATGATGAACACATGTTTATGCAAATGCAACACCAAGGACCCGAGTGCTATCGGGATAAGTGGGCATAATAGATCCTGTAAAATATGATCGTCCCGCATAACTATCAACCGCCGTGAGAAGATAAAGAAGAACTGAGTTATCCAGATGATCAACAATAAGCCTTAATTATAACATAATCACCATAGTTACAATTGTTTTTTTCCTAGGCTCAGTGACTCTCACCTGAGTATTAAATAAAATATCTATTATCATTATGTATCCAATAATACCTGTTATGTATGTTTAAGTTAAGTATTTACTTCACTATTGACGTCACAACGATTCACTATATCCCTTTAACATTGAATTACTATAAGTTGAAGCTCAGAAAATAGTTGAACATGTACTCAACGAAATTGTTGAGAAAGCAAGCAAACATCCACTGGGGTAATGTTCTTAAGGCTGAAAAGTCCGGAGCATCTAACAGCAGTGGAAAATTGCCTCCCCCTCCCCTCCTTCCTCGAGAATACGACGAGCCCTGTTGTGTTCCCTCTGACGTCCGGATCCTGAAGTCCTGATTGTGAGAAGCAGCGCCTCCTGAAGTCCTGACCAGTGAATCTACGTTCCACGTCGGCCAGACTTACTCTCGAACCCCTACCCTCCTAAATTACCCTAAGTGTTTCTGAGTATCTTACATTGTGATTATTGTTGTGAAGATTAGGTAAAATATGTAAATATTGAAGTGCTAAACGTTATATAGATCTGTGCTCAAGATCCTTAATTATTGTGTATTTGTTTAATCCTTCAGAACTTATATTTATTGTTATATAGATCTGTGTCCAAGATCTAAGGTTAATATTATCTCTATAACTCTCTTAGAACGTCCTACGCATACGTTATATAGTCGTGTTATTTATTTACTTAGCCTAATACTCACAGATTTTCCTTGTATATGTCCATTCTATTATGTATGTTACAAGTTGAAGTTGAAGTGTATTCCGTGTATTTATTCCCTTCTTAAATCATACTTTTACCTAGAACCTACGCTCAATTTCATATTCTTTATATCTCGGTCCCCCCTCTTATAAGAAGATTCATTGTTGATTAATTAATCTAATTTCTTCGAGAGATAATAAGTGTTAATTTGTTTATTCTATGAACCGTATATTTGTTCACTACCTTATTGATGCAAATAATTTCGATTCTTCTTGTCTAGGAATTCTAGTCTTGCATAGATCCATTATCTAATTATTCATCAATCCGAATACAACTTAAATTTGTTATGTATTCTTTATAGGAATCTGTTAACTCGTTCAGACCTCCTTTTTTTTTTTTTTTTTTTTTTTTTTTTTAATTCCAACTACTCCCTCTCGGGCATAGGCTGATAGCCTTTACACTCTACCGCTGAACACGGTGAGGCCCGTGAGGTCTTGTTCCAGCCTAGGGAGTGAGACATGCGAAGCACCTATTCACGGCTCGAACCCAACTCCATCTCTGAAGCTACTTCGCCCCTGCGCCTCACAGTCTCACTCCCCAGGCTCGGAACCTCACTCTCAGAACGCCACCTATTGAGCAATTAACTCACTAGGCATTGCCCCCCTGTAGCATATTTTGAATATGGGAATATTCATACAGTGCTATTTAATCAGGGAACAATGAGGGTATTTTGTTTTGGCATTTCGGTGTGCTGTGGTAATGCACTGAAACTAGGTACAGCACAAATTCCATCCCAATAATATCTTCCCATTGACATATTGGGATTCGAACCCGGGTCCATTGGATTACCAGTCCAGTGGCAAGACCACTCTGCCACACCTCCCCTTTTATGCCTTATTAGGTATTTCCATAAGTACAACTTCATTGAGTGTGGCATTTTCCATATTATTAGTATTATTCCAATCATTCATGCATGCTAATTTTATTTACGCATTGCTTTATACTAGTTAACTACTTAAATTACGTTAACTATATATTTGATTGATTCCGTTCAAGGGATATTAAACCTTTGATTATTCATCAGTAGAGGTAAATTATTAAATCTGAATTCCTCGACCCGAGAGATTATTATCGCATATAATCGTTAGTGAATTATATGTTCATATCATAAATTTCTCATATTAATCTAAGTATATAATCAATTGTAAAAATAATTCAACATCCCTTTCCTTTTAACTTCAGTCGAATACTCCAAATACTTAGTATATAGTCGCACTAGGAATAACTATTATTTCCAACACCGCAGTACCTAGAATGACCTGATTGACCTACCGGGTTAAGTTTTACCTTAAGCGGTAGTCTTTAAACTACCTGCGCGCCACTCGCCGCCCGTGAGCGAATGTTGAAACAGAAATCCTCGTGCGTTCCCCCTTTTACTTAAACCTGATCATTCATACGTGTTTGGAGATTTCATCTTTACTTTAATTTACTTTCAAGAATAGTATACGTTAGACACTCAACTCACATAAATACTATTATCAAGTCTATATGTAACTGTGTCCATTCTATAATTGCATATTTCCCCTTTAATAATATCTCTTGATTCACGCTCATTGTATGTTATTGTTAGACCTTGGTGTGTGATATCTATCTATCTATTGCCCGACGCCATGATCCCCGAAGGGGTGGCCATGAACGAACCGCCCCAAGCACCTCTGTCCCCAGTCAGTCGATGCCCCTCCTACCAACCAGCACCGCCTTCATTCATATACTTCCTCACTCCATCCTTCCATCTCTCCTTTGGTCTACCTCTCCCTCTCTGTCCTTCCACCTCGCTCTCGTACACCCTCTTAGTCATTCTCTCGCTTCCCATACATTCCATATGGCCGACCATCTCAAGTTGTTCCTTTTCACACTTTCCAGCACATCTACCTCCACACCACACCTCCTTCTTACTTCCTCATTCGTCTGTCTATCCCTCCATGTAACTCTGCACGCACTTCTCAAGTAACTCATTTCCACCGCTCTCACTCTTGGTCTGAGTCTCTCCACGAACGTCCAAGCTTCGCTTCCGTAAGTTAGTGTCGGGATTACCACACTGTCATGCAAGGACTTCTTCACTTCCATACTGACCACTCAATTTCTTGTTACTGCTTTCAACGTTCCTACATCCCTCTTCCCCTGTTGTATCCTCTCCCGCACTTCTTCATCCACAATCCCATCTTTACTCAACACACTGCCCAGATACTTAAAAGAGCTGACGATCTCCATAGCCTGACCGTTCAACTTCACCTCACACTCTGTGACTTCACCCCTTTCGAAGACCATAACCTTAATTGGTGTGTGATAAATATTTGTTAATTGTTTACTTGCTGTTCTTTATAATAGCTAAGTAAATCTCCACCCACACTTTAGGCCTAGAGATATGCGTGAATCACCTATCAATTGTTTAGGTCAAGCTATATCCATACTTACTATTCCCCCATAATAGTTAAATAGTATTTTGATCTATATATATATATATGTCAATTGAATAAATAAGTACATGTGCGTATTTATTGTGTTCTGTAGTACTGTACCTGATTGAGTAATTATTTGTGAATAAGAACGTGTTAGATGTGTTCCTGTTGAGGATATTTTGAGTCTATAATTCCATAATTGGAGTTTATTAAAGACCAGAGAAAGGGTTAAAATATATTATAACCCGGCATAACACTTATCTCCGTCACCTGTCCAATCTCTTCAGTCAGCCACCCGATCTTCCCAGCCGGCGGCGCCTGTTTCACTTTGGCGCTGCTGACTGGGAGGCTCTCCGGCAGTACTTCTTTGATTTCCCATGGAATTTACTCCTGCTTCCGTGGCCGAGGACCCTCGGAGAGTGCTGAACGCATTACCGAGGTAAACCTCTCGGGCATGGAAGCGTAAATTCCATTTTCTTTCTCTCAGTCTAATGCAAAAAAATCTTGGTTTACTCATGCTTGTTCTACTGCTGTCCAGAAGGCGGAAACATTCAAACGGTACCAACGCCTTAAAACTCAAAGATCTCATTCTTCCTATGTCTCTGCCCGGAATCAAGCCAAATTTGTTCTTCGACTTGCCAAGCAGACTTTCAACAATAATAAATGCACTGAACTATCCAACTCTAGCTCTTCCCAAGCTTTCTGGCATCTAGCCAAAAACCTCTCCAACAATTTTTCTTCCTCTTATTTCCCTCCTCTTTTCCACGCTGATGGCACAACCATCACTTCTTCCTCTGACAAAGCTGAACTATTCGCTCAAACTTTTGCTAGAAACTCCACCTTGGATGATTCTGGTGCTATTCCTCCCTCTCCACCCCCCTCTCTCCTACTTATGCCTAATATTCTAATCTCTTCTAAAGATGTACCTTCTACCCTGTCTGGGCTTAATACTAAGAAGGCGTACAATCCGGACGGTGTTCCTCCTGTTGTACTCAAAAACTGTGCTTCCGTGCTGACCCCTGCCTAGGCAAACTTTTTCGTCTCTGTCTCTCCTCTAACGTCTTTCCTTCTTGCTGGAAGTTTGCTCTCATTCAACCTGTCCCAAAGAAGGGTGACCGCTCTCAACCCTCCAACTATCATCCAGTTGCTCTCATCTCTTGTATCTCTAAAGTTTTTGAAACTATTCTTGCTTCCAAATTTCTTAAGCATTTCTCTTCTCATAATCTGCTCTCAGATCGCCAGTATGGCTTTCTTAAGGTTCGCTCTACTGGTGATCTTCTTTCATATCTTACTAACTCTTGGTCATCCAACTTTCGGGACTTCGGTGAGACTTTTTCTGTTGCACTATACATATCGAAGGCGTTCGATATAATCTGGCACAAATCTTTAATTTCCAAATTACCCTCCTTCGGTTTCTATCCCTCCATCCGTGCCTTTGTCTCTAATTTCCTTACCGGCCATTCCATAGCTGCGGTTGTGGACGGCCATCGCCCACTTCCTCATCCTATCAATTCCGGTGTTCCTCAGGGTTCTGTCCTATCTCCTATTCTCTTTCTAATTTTCATAAATGATCTTCTAAACTGTACATCCAGTCCAATCCATTCATATGCAAACGACTCTACCTTACACTACTCAATTAGTTTTCCAGAATGCCCCATCCAGCAGTCCCTCAAAAACAAACGTAATGAAGCTATATAACACTTTTCTTCTGATCTAGCTACTATTTCCAATTGGGGTAGAGAAAACCTTGTTGCATTTAATGCTTCCAAGACCCAATTTATCCATCTTACTACCCATCAGGAACCTCCAGAGGACTATCCCTTATTCTTCAACAATACAAAAACAAACCCTTCATCTTCTCTCAATATTCTTGGTGTCTCTTTTTCTTCTGCTCTCACTTGGAAGGACCATATTACCAGTCTTGCTAAGACAGCCTTCCAGAAGCTGGGTGTGCTCAACCGCCTCAAGGGGTTCTTTACCCCTGCGAAGCTTTTTGCTCTGTACAGGGGCACAGTGCGTCCTTGTATTGAGTATTGTTCACATGTGTGGGGAGGATCCTCTCACACCGCACTCCTTGACAAAGTAGAAAGGAAAGCCTTTCGTATCATTAACTCTCATCCACTCAATAACACTCTGCAATCTCTCTCTCTTCGCCGCAATGTTGCATCTCTCTCGCTATTCTATCGCTACTACAATAATCAGTGTTTCTCAGAGCTTTCCCAGTGTATACCACCTCCTCTACGTAGGGTACGTAGTACCCGCCTTGCAACACAGCACCACCCATACTCCAACCCAAGAGTGAAACGCTATTCTCAGACTTTCTTCTATTCAACTGCTGAGCTCTGGAACCCTCTCCAAGAATAAGTCTTTCCCTTTTCCTATGCCTTAAATTGCTTCAAACTCTGTGTGTCCAGGCATTTTAGCTCGTACATCCCTTGATTTTGGACCTGTCACTCTTTTAAACTCTGGGATAGGCACTCGCTGCAGGCACGTATGCCTTTTGTCTCCCTCATTCACATAGAAAACAAAATAATAATGATATCCTAATATCTTCTAGAGATGTACTTTCTACCCTCTCTGGGCTTAATACTAAGAAGGTGTACAGTCCGGATGGTGTTCCTCCTGTTGTACTCAAAAACTGTGCTTCTGTGCTGACTCCCTGCCTAGGCAAACTCTTTCGTCTCTGTTTCTCCTCTCACGTCTTGCCATCTTGCCGGAAGTTTGCTCTCATTCAACCTGTCACAAAGAACGGTGACCACTTTCAACCCTCCAACTATCGTTCACTTGCTCTCATCTCTTGTCTCTAAGGTTTTAGAAACTATTCTTACTTCCAAATTTCTTAAGCATTTTTCTTCGCATAACCTACTCTCAGATAGCAAGTATGGTTTCCTTAAGGGTTGCTCTACTGGTGATCTTCTTTCATATCTTACTAACTCTTGGTCATCCTCCTTTCGGGACTTCGGTGAAACCTTTTCTATAGCGCTAGACGTATCGAAGGCCTTTGATAGACTCTGGCACAAAGCTCTAATTTCTAAACTACCCTCTTTCGGTTTCTATCCCTCCATCTGTTCCATAGCTACAGTTGTGGACAGCCATCGATCACTTCCGCATCATATCAACTCCGGTGTTCCTCAGGGCTCTGTCCTATCTCCAATTCTCTTTCTAATTTTCATAAAATTAATGATCTTCTCAACTGTACCTCCAGTCCTACCTCTACCTTACACTATTAGTTTACCAGAATGCCCCAGCAAGCAGTCCCTCAAAAACAAACGCAATGAAGCCATACAACACTTACCTTCTGGATCACATATATGGTTTCATTAATTTCAATGGAGGTGTTTGGTGTTGTGGTAAAATTAATAAAAATATATATTAACTACCATTTCCAATTGGGGCAGAGAAAACTTTGTTGCCTTTAATGCTTCCAAAACCCAATTTATCCATCTATCTACTCATCGTGAACTCCCAGAGGACTGTCCCTTATTCTTCAACGATACAAAAATCAACCCTTCATCTTCACTCAGTATTCTCAGTGTCTCTTTTTCTTCTGCTCTCTCTTGGAAGGACCATATTACCAGCCTTGCTAAAGCGGCCTCCCAGAAACACCCAGCTCAACGGCATCAAAGTGTTCTTTACCCCTGCACACCTTCGTGCTCTGTACAGGGGCACAGTACGGTCTTGTATTGAGTATTGTTTACATATGTGGGGAGGATCCTCTCACACAGCACCTCTAGACAAAGTAGAGAGGAAATCCTTTTGTATCATTAACTCCCATCCACTCACCAACTCTCTGCAATCTCTCTCTCTTCACCGCAATGTTGCATCTCTCTCGCTATTCTACCGCTACTACAATAGTCAGTGTTTCCTCAGAGCTCTCTCAGTGAATACCACCTCCTATACGTAGGGTACGTAGTACCCGTCTTACAACACAATCCCACCCCTACTCTGTACAACTCTCCAGCTCAAGAGTGAAACGATACTTCCAATCTTTCTTCTATTCAACAGCTGAGCTCTGGAACTCTCTCCCTGAATCCATCTTTCCCTCATCATATGACTTGTATTGCTTCAAACTCCCTGTATCCAGACATTTTGGATCGAACATTCCTTGATTTTGGCCCTGTCACTCTTTCAATTCTGTGGGAGGCACTTGTCACAGGCAGTTTTGCCTTTTGTCTCCCTCATCCACATAGAAAAAATGTAGAATAGGTGAGGTCCACGAAATTTAATAAGTGACTGTACAATACACACACACCCATTCATGTGTCCAAACACATGCAAGCACACACACATGTACACCTCCACACTCACGTAGACTGACACACGGGCACATACATATCGGTCACAGTGGCCAAGTACACACTAAGTCTCCATACTCTAGCAACTTCTCTGAGCCCTACCCCCTACCTCTCAACACCTGGACGGAAGAAGCCTATCCTCCCCTATGTCAAGACCTACTGGAGGACGCTGTTGGAAGACCACTACCACCAACCCTGACGTTGAAGCCACTACAAGGCCGAGCCTGAGGAAGATCCACAGATGTTGAACCCCAGCACCAGAACGAAGAACCTAACTTGCTGAAGTTTTACAACAGACTTTCCTTCTCACTTGTTAGTCCTCTATAAATGCAGGGACACAACTCACACATATCTATCGTTGAAAAGTAGAATATTTTGTTCATGAACTCCTTGTGAGATCATGACTTTGTTATAATAATAAGTAACACCCCGATCTTAACATTAACACTCTGTCATTTAGCACGTGATCGCGTCATATCGACATAACCCGAAGAGGGACCATATGACGCAATTGCGTCATATTGCCACCCGTAACTTTAAAATATTCACCAAAAATAAGTTTATTACGCGATTTTGACGCAATTATGGCTGGTAAGTTAGGCAACAGTAATTTACAAATGGAAGTATCCAGCAACCCCATAGCGTCTCTCGGTAAGAAGCGCGGAGCTCTGTTTCCTCAGTAGTTTCCCGGCCCCCAGACTGTGAGGCAGGGTCCCGGCCCTTTAAATTCTTGGGTCCCTCCCTCTGGCCCGCCATGCCTAGCTATAGGCAGGCAATTATGGATTATTTCATCTACCCAGTGAAAGTGTTTCGTGAATAATTCGAATTATATATGTATATAATATGTTACTTGTGACTTTATGTGACTGAGAGGAGTGAATCTTGGTAAACCTCTTGAGTATAGATGCAGTTTTGTCTAGCTATCATTGACGATTTTATATTTTTTGCTTGAAAGACAAATATATTTATCAATAAATACTGCCTACGAAATACATACATTATAATCACGAATTATAGTTACACATTTTGCACATTTTGCAAAATTTTTCAGTGAGTCTATCTATCTATCTATTGCCTGACGCCGTGATCCCCGAAGGGGTGGCCACGAACGAACCGCCCCCATGCACCTCTGTCCCCAGTCAGTCGACGCCCCTCCCCCCAACCAGCACCGCCTTCATTCATGTAGTTCCTCACTCCATCCTTCCACCTCATATTCGGTCTACCTCTCCCCCTCTGTCCCTCCACCTCGCTCTCGTACACCCTCTTAGTCATTCTCTCGCTTTCCATACGTTCCATATGGCCGAACCATCTCAAGTTGTTCCTTTTCACACTTTCCAGCACATCTACCTCCACACCACACCTCCTTCTTACTTCCTCATTAGTCTGTCTATCCCTCCATGTAATTCCGCACGCACTCCTTAAGTAATTCATTTCCACTGCTCTCACTCTTGGTCTGAGTCTCTCAACCAACGTCCATGCTTCGCTTCCGTAAGTCAGTGTCGGGATTACCACACTGTCATGCAAGGACTTCTTCACTTCCATACTGACCACCCTATTTCTTGTTACTGCTTTTAGCGTTCCTACAACCCTCTTCCCCTGTTGTACCCTCTCCCGCACCTCTTCATCCATAGTCCCATCTTTACTCAACACACTGCCCAGATACTTAAAAGAGTTGACGATCTCCATAGCCTGACCGTTCAGCTTCACCTCACACTCTGTGACTTCACGCCTTTCGAAGACCATAACCTTGCTCTTCCCCGTATTTACCTTCAAATTCCGTTTTTCGCACACTGTTCCAAACTCATTTACCAGACCCTGCAACTCCCATTCATTATCACTCATCAGAACTGTATCATCCGCAAACAGCAGTATAGGTAGCTTCCACTCAATTCCCTCCCTTTTCAGCAATACACCAACATCCACTGCTCTTGATAGTATTTCTTTCATAACTCCATCCATATATACAGTAAACAACCACGGGGACATCGCACACCCCTGTTTCAAACCAACATTCAGGTCAAAGAACTCGCTCTGCTCACTCTCCACACGTACTGCCGCCTTTGCACCCTCATACATGCTCTTCACTGCTTTCAGCAACTTGCCCTCTACTCCGTATATTCTAAGTACTTTCCACAAACCTTCTCTATCCACTCTGTCATAGGCCTTCTCCAAGTCCATAAAGGCAACATACACCTTTTGTTTCTTCTCCAGATACTTCTCCACAACACAATTCAGGGTAAAAATCTGATCTACACATCCTCTTCCCTTCCTAAAGCCTCCCTGCTCGTCGCCTATCCATTTCTCCGTTCTCACTCTCACTCTCTCAATCACTACCCTACTGTATACCTTCCCTACTACACTTAGAAGACATATTCCTCGGTGGTTACCACACACTCCTCTTTCCCCTTTGCCCTTATATAGGGGGACTATTATGCCAGTCTTCCAGTCATCGGGTCATCCAGTCATCTTCAGTGAGTACATAGTTTTATTTGAGTGACTATTTGACAGTGTAGTGTGTCACAGGAATACTTACAGGAAGCTTACAGGAAGTACGGTAAGTACTCTATGGAATTTTAGTTAAATTATATGCCTATATATATATATATATATATATATATATATATATATATATATATAATTATATATATACAGTATATATGTGTATATATATATATATATATGTTAGTAAAGCTAGGTAATAAATTTTCTTTAATACATACGAGGTTGAAAGAAATGGCAATTTCTGCGTTGGAAATTTTATTATTCAAAGTTTCCAGGTCTCTGAAGAGTTTTCGCTGGGTGGCAGGAAGTAGATGAATGAGATTAGCAAAATTCATGGTGGTACATGGTTACATTAATGTACATGATGATACAGGATATACGACGCGTTTCACTGGACAACCAGCATTATCAAGTAAGGATAGAATGATATAAAAGGTAAACAGGAAGGGTATATATAGATGGTGGAGGATCAGAGGAGGCGAAAATCAGGGGGCAAAAGTCTGCTATTGTCTGAAATACAATACAAGGGGCTAAAAGTCTGAATACCCCTCCACCAATAGCAGACTTTTGCCCCCTGATTTTCGCCTCCTCTGATCCTCCACCCTCTATATATACCCTTCCTGTTTACCTTTTATATCATTCTATCCTTACTTGATAATGCTGGAAACTTTGAATAATAAAATTTCCAACACAGAAATTGCCATTTCTTTCAACCTCGTATGTATTAAAGAAAAAAAAAAATATATATATGAGTGTTGTAACCTATGTCATTTGTGAGTGATTTATAATTTACATAGCCTTTGTTATAGTGAGGGAGAGTCATGATTTCTCTCTCTCTCTCTATCTCTCTTGTATCCTTCGTGTCCAGCAGTGACGTCATGATTGCACCATGGCTGTTGCCACAGAGATAGCACTGTTTTGTTGCCAGAGTATAATTACTTCTTTTGTTCAGCCCTTGGGGGATTGTTTTCTTTATCATAAGTTCGCACAATGATGCCTTATATTTACTTGATTACTTTTGTATAGTTAATGAGAGCCTAGGAGCTTAGAAATAATTGTTGAGTCTAGCAATGTCTGGAGCCCTCCTCCCCTTCTGGGACTCTCGTGTTCACAGTTCACAGGACCGTTACTTGTTACTCGTGAGACGACACCATACCAAGCACATGTGTTGTGTGGGCTGTCACAGGCTTGCCCTTGTTAACCGCATTTACCATCTTATTTCTTATTAAATAGTAGCAGGGCAAGTCTGGGAGTCATTTAACCTAACTTTTATTAATATAACTTTATTATTTTGCATACAGCAGTTTTCTACATTTGTTAAATAGAAATACTGCATCTTCTTATCTCGCAATCTTAATTATGAACTTCTGCACTGTTTCTTCCATTTCTCTTCCATGATTCTGCTACATTGTTTTACCATTCTTAGATGTGTATATTATTCATGGTTGATATTTCTGGGGGATTGGGTGACTAGACTGTTTATTTCTGCTTTTGTCAGGCCTTTGAGGACGAGGTTGCTGGGTGGGTGCAATAGTAGGCTACAGCCACTTTTCGACCACACAGCATCCTTTGACTCAGGTCTTATCCAACCCTTTATTGGGTGGCAGCCAGTCTTCAACTTCCCCTGGATATCAACCCTTGTGCCTTGTTTAGTTTTAGCAGCAATACATTCGATGCAGTTAGGGACTAGGGGTGGAGCCTGTTACTAGGTGAGGTTGTCCCCATTGCACTCGGGTGTATTGAGCTAACCCCAGATGATGTAAGAGATAAGATATTCAAGTTATTTACCCCTTACAACACCAACGCCGTGCTGTGCTGAAGAGAGCCACTCTGTGTATTATTAGGACATAGGATTGGGATAATAGGCTTGTCACAGAGGTTTATTGCACTGGACTTTCCATGGTTTCTCTCCCTATTGTTCTCAATTCCTAAGCGATTGGGCATGATATAGTGTTCTGGGAATCTATAGTAGTGGTATGGTTAGGTAATATTGGTGCAGTATAGAATAACCTTAGAAGTTCTCCTGCATACTACACGCACTATGGACTAGACTCGGGGACAATAGATATTTTTGTCTCCTTTTGTTTCTGCATTAAAATAGAGCAAAGACGAAGATAACCACTTTTCCTAGAGAACCTGCGTGTCTTAGTGTTGAGTCAGATATTAAGAGTGTGTCTGTTGCAGGGTTAGTTTAGTGCGGTGGGCAGTGTTGTGTGCAGTTCTACAGCATTGGTGTCTTTTTGCTACGGCGTTTGCTTTTTGCCAGTGCTGTGGGCTAAGCTATTTGAGCATCTGGTTGCCCCGGCTCCCCTCGTAACAGTGGCGACCTCAGGCCAGCATAGTGTGATAGTATAGAGTTCTTGTGGTGTGAAGCAATTATATTTAGATTGGTCAGACATTTTTCTTGCAGTTGCAAGTCTACGGACATAGTACTCTTATTTCATTAACCCGCGTCAACAACTATTGCTAAGATGTCGCATGTTGATTACATTCCTTCTCCCCCCCATGTGTCATGGGCCACACCCCAGCATTTCACTTCCACTCATAAGGTGGCTGCTCAGCACAATGTTCCCCCTTTCGCCCAGTTTCCTCCTATAACCCCAATAGGGTCGCGAAGGAGTCCAGAGGGTGAGCTTCAGATAAAGAGAATGGAGATACAAGAAAGACCGAGAGAAAGAGAAGAGAGAATTGAGTTGAGGAGAAGAGAATACAGGCAGAGGAGAAGAGAATACAGGCAGATTTGGAGAAGTCAAAGTTGGAAACTAGTGGGCAAAGACGACGGTGGAATAATGCTGGTCATGCATCTAAAGAGGAGGCAGAAGAGGTGCTGTTGTCTCAACGGCTGAAACTCGTGCCGGCCTTCAATGAGCTCAAGGTCACGGAGTGGTTCTTGCGTTTTGAGAAGAAGGCCCACGAGTATCAGTGGCCGAGGCAACGCTGGGCAGTGTTGGTGTCTAATGTCTTGAAAGGCAAGGAGTGATGCATACAATCGCCTAGAAGTGTAGGATCAGCTAGAGTATGATGTACTTAAAGAGGCTGTGTTAAAAGCCTATGAGCTGCATCCCGAGGCTTACAGGTTGGCCTTCAGGGGGGCTCGGAAGCGGCAGAGGGACTCGCACGTGGAATGTGTCAGGTACCTGCGCGATACTCTAGCTAAGTGGCTGCATTCAGATTCAGCTGGTACTTTTGAGGCAGCGTGTGAGGTTTGGCTGATGGAGCAGTTTACAAGCATAGTTGAAAAAGGACATTGGGGCAAAATTAATAGAAACACAGTTTAATTCAATAAGGGAAGCAGCAGTTTGGGCTGATGACTTTGCACTAGCCCAGCGTGGCACATGTATGGGGAGCATTGGTGACAGGAGAGACCGACCTGTGCACCAAGCAGCCACAGTATCAGCTCGCCCATCATCACCCAAAGGTACCACAAATAAGACACAACCTTATACCAAGGCTGACAACCAGCGAGCTTCTACAGAAGTGAGATGTTATTTTTGCAAGCAAATGGGTCATATTAAACCTCAGTGTGCTAAATGGAAGGCTACCCAGGAACCCAAGGCTGTCCAGTTGGTGGCGACGCTAGGGGAGTTGCCTGTGAAAGGCAAGCCAGGTACTGGTGAGTTTGGGGTACAGTGTTGGCCAACGCGAAGCAGGGTAGTAAGCACTTTGCCGCCCCAGATGGTATCACCACTTGAGCATAACCAGACTTCCCCTGATTGGTGACGGCCATTCATACATGATGGATTTGTACGGGTTGGGGAGCAGACTTACCCTGTCAAGGTGTTTAGGGATACTGGTGCGCAACAATCCATGTGTCGCAACCCGACAGGGGGACCTATTAGTACGGCAGAGTTTGTAATGTGCAGGGGAATCAACAGCAAACAATTCTGTGATTTAGTCCCGGTGACCCTAGAGTGCCCACTTTTGACTACCGTGTGATGCACCCAGTGCGTGGCAACGCAACCTGATTGTACTCCTTGGTACTCCACTGTACCGCCCGTACCACTGTACCGTGCTGGCTACCGTCAGCAGCCATGTATATTGAGTGTGACAACTTATAACTATGTTCTTTGTATCTCTGCAAAGGTCTCGTCATGTGCTAACCAGTGGTGGGTTTTGTTTTAAGCCATGTCGAGACCTTCCATTTAATATGTAGTATCAATAGAGAAGTTGATAGATAAGACAATGGGAGTTCAGAGAGAGAGAGTGAGTTAGGCTTCAGAGCGAGAGGGTAGCAATGCGCCACGCTGCCAGGGGGGTGGTTGCCAGACGTATGGACTGGTTGGCAGCCTTGCGCTTATAGCTAGGCGCGACAGGGTTGGTAGTCCATTGCCGCCTGCCTATGCTGCCTGGGCTGCCCATGTTGTCGTACAGCACATTGCCTGGAGGCTCGCTGTGTGTTCCATGATCAGGTTGCCTAGAACCTTTGAGATTCTAACATCCCTTGCCCTCTCTCCCAATTTCTCACGGTTGCACTCTTTCTCTCTGACGACATTACTCTCATTTCATTCTTCTCTCTATTTAAATGCATACCCTTCCCTTGAGGTCCTAAAGGAGTTTCAGCACTCACCTCTCGTATTACTCTTAGGACAAGCATATATTTACATGTATTAGATTTAAGGGGTTAATGTGAACAGCGATCTTCTTGATGAGGATAGTTGGTGAACGTTCTACATGTTCACGAGTTATATGCCCCGCTCATCATCCAATTTGTGACTAGACTGGTGCCATGTGTAAGAGCCCGACCATGCCCAGGAGTTGTCTGTAGAGGGGCGAGGACTTAGCCTTGATTTGCATACCGAGCCGGGAGCGAGTGTAGTACCAGAGACTACAGCTCGCTCGTAGTGCCGGTATAGTAGAGTAACGTAATTTATCTGTCCTTGTGTTCTCTACAGTCTTTTCCTGGGTTCTCGCTTTCGGTGCTGGGACTCGTTGTTCCTGTGACTTGGCCTGCTAGCTAGAACACATGGGGATGATGAGTGGGATATATCTTTATTTTACTATGCATTGCAGCTCTCTTTAAGTTTATGTATGTAACACTTTACAATACACATTACTCACACACAAGACAACACTATTAATACTTTCATGTATCAATTAACTGCACTGTCGTTTTGCTGCTGTGTCCGGAGTTCTATTGCGTAGGGCGCATACGGACTCAGAGGGGAGACAGAGTGAGAGAAGCGAAGTAGCCTATGCGGTAGTAGGCTACCGGCGCAGTACTGTTGCCTGCAACCTTTTAGTTATTCCAAGTATAGATTCATTATTATAATAAGTGACTACTATTATGTTCCTTCCATGTGTATTATTAGGTATCTACTGGATCATGAACATCTTGTATGCTACATGCTAGTGCATGTTAGTAGGGGACAGTTATTCTAGTGCACGCGCTTTCAAGTAGGCGTGTACATTTGTCATTTAGCATTTCACTGTCATACCTTTAGCCTGCTTCTATTCTACATTATTAGAGGCTTAATATTAACGTAGTTTCTTGAGTATTGCATTTCTTTAGTAATAACGTAACCTATAAATGTCTGAGGGAGTTTAGCCTCATAGCCTACCCCTGTTGTACACTTTCGCCGAGTTAAGGTACCTCGTTACCGTAGACGATAACTCTGTAGGGCGTTGGTGCTTTTGTTGTCTGGAGCATATAGTATTTGGGACTGGAATCGAGCGTGTCGTTGTCACATAAGCCATTTCTGTCCTACGATCAAGAATCCCGAATATGTATTGCCGATCCAGCCGTAACAAAATGGCGACCTTGCACAAGATTCAGTAGTATCCTATCACATGTTTTTTGGAGAACTATTCTATGCTACCTAGTAGAGCTGGCTAGAATTTTCTTGCATATTGGAGGAATTTTTATTGTGTCATTATTGTATTGGTGGACTTGCAGATTGTTTCGTTAGGGGTGTCTAGAGTAGAGTCATTCAAGCATCTTTAACATTTTGTGAGTCGAGACTGCAATTAGTAATAAGCACTTTTTTTTTTTTATGAACAGCAATTGTATAACCAGCACTATGTCTAATGACTCATCATTTACGGGGGAGGATAACACGGTACAGCCTAGTGACCAGCAAGTACAACAGATATTTAGGGAGGGGAGTGTTATAAGTGGAGAGAGGGATGCCCGGGCATTTTTGCAGACACCTTTGACCGAACAGCGCCTGCAGGCTATTGATTGTTACGGTCTTCGCTGTTTAGCCACGGTTTTGGGGCGGGACTGTCCTGACAGTTGGCCCAAGAAGAATTTGGTGGCATGTTTGTTGGGTGATGGCGATGGGGCGGTGGGTGGAGTGGGGTCTTGGGGGGTTCCCTCCAAGCCTCCATTCCACTCTACCCCTGAGCTGGGCCCTCAGCCAGCGAGTCTTAGCACGATGCAGCAGGAGGGTTCTCAATGGCAAGCTGGCTTACCCGTAAACACGTCTCGGTGTGGATCCCCCATTTTGTGCTCTCCCCCCCCAGGCCTGTCTCCTGAGATGTTATTTCAGCTAGAACTAGCTAAGCTTAAGTTGCAAGAGAGTCAACAGGCTAGTATAGAACGGATTAAGCTGCAGGAGACTCAGATACAACAGGCTAGTATAGAACGGATTAAGCTGCAGGAGACTCAGATACAACAGGCTAGTATAGAACGCATAGAGGTTGCTAGAATCCAAGCCAATCAGGATGCAACCAGGTACCAGGCTGAAATGGATGTCGAGAAGTCTAGAGTAGAGACCACGGGGCGTCATCTCGGTGGTGGGCACCGGGTTACAGACTCACTTTCGCATTTAATTAAGTTAGTACCCGCATTTGATGAGACAGCAGTGACTGAGTTTTTTGCTCATTTCGAAAAGAAGTGTCGTGAGTATGACGGGCCGGAGGTTAAATGGGCAGCATTAGTTTCATCACGTCTAGTGGGTAAGGGGTTGAAAGCCTACGATGCACTGTCACTGGACGAGAGTGTCGTGTATGGACTGGTGAAGGAGGCTGTGCTCCGGGCCTACGAACTGCAACCCGAAACTTATAGATTGAAGTTCCGTGGCGTGAATAAGAAGAGCGACGTCAGTTTTATGGAGCACGCACGGGACTTAACAGATGCATGTAATAACTGGTTTCGGTCCGAGCACGCAGAGTCGGCTGAGGAAATTAAGCAACTTTTCTATCTGGAACAGTTTTACAAATGTACTGGAACCGATCTAACGCTGAACATTAAGGAAAAATGTCCCAAGACAGTAGAGGAGGCTGCCAAGATGGCAGACCTCAGATTATCATTGATTCGTGGTTGCGGTGCCGCTCAGAGGGCTGAGTCAGGGCAGAAGGGGCGCTATACCCCACCCACCAGAGTTTTCGATAATAACAAATCCTATGACACACATAACCACACTAAAAGCATTGCACCTAATAACACCTACAAACACAAGCCTCTCCCGTTTACTAAAGGTCAGGCCCCTTCTTCGCCCGCACAAGGGAAGAAGCCCATTGGGGATGTGAAATGTTACAAATGTCAGAAGCTAGGCCATTATTCACGTGAGTGCCCTAGTAACACTCCCGCTAAGCCGGTGTCATTGGTTCACAGTATCGGTGTGTCTCTGAAGGCTGCAGCAACTGCCCGGGGTAGGTTGTCAGCAGCTGAGGCACACGCGGTAAAGAAGCGTACGGAAGGCTCGACACCTGTCCGGGACACTTTCTGTAACCATCGGGGACACGGGTTTGTGAGCTGGGGGAGTGAACTACGGAGGGTTGACTTGCTGAGGGATACGGGGGCTTCGCAAACTTTGTTGAGGAACTTCACAGGGAAACCGATAAATGCGGCCAGAGTTGTTGTGGTGCAGGGTATAAATGCTACGAGGTCATACCCACTTGTGAGGTTGGAGTTGAGAGTGGGAGAGGTGTGCAGGGAGCTGGATGTAGGGATCGTTGAGTGTTTGCCAGTTGAGGGCGTCGACCTTCTTCTCGGCAACGACTTTGCGGTGCCCACTTCCGGGACTCCACCCTTAGTCGTTGCCGAGAGGGCGGCCGACGTGGATGGTGAGAATCGGGAATGGGTTGGGAGGTGCCAACAGGATGAGATGGCCTGTGTGGTAACCCGATCTCGCTCTGCGGCTCCTGCACAGCCTAGCACTCAACCTCGGGGACAGTGGAGGAAGGATCAGGAGAAGGTTGCTAAGGGCAGGAAAAGGGACATTGATTCTGCTGCACTTCTCGGTGATTCGGTACTTGGACCTATAATAAACACGGGAGTTGACTCTGGCCCAGATATGGTGTGTAACAAGGCAGAGTTGGGTAAGACTTCGCGTGAGGCAAGAGCTGTAGCGAGAGCCACTAAGGCAGTAGAGCCTACTAGCCGGGGTAATGTCTTATTACAAAACCATCTTGATGCATTGACGCCCAGGGACATTAGTGAGCAGCAGCTGCAAGACGCTAGCCTAGCTCGTTATAGCAATGGTGCCATAGAGTTGGAGGAAGATGGGGATGCGAAGCCGGGAGATTTCTTTAGGCTCAACAGGATATTGTACTGCAGATTTCTAGACCCCAAATCGAAGTGGGAGGGCGGTGCGAGGGTAGTAGACCAGGTGGTTGTTCCAAATAAGTATAGAGAGTCCTTATTGTGTCTGGCGCATGATGTGCCGGTGGCGGGTCATTTGGGGGTAACAAAAACATTGGCGGCATTGGGCAGGTTTTTCTGGTGGCCTGGGGTCAAGGCTGATGTCTGTGCATGGGTGGCTGGGTGTGCGACCTGCCAGACAACGGGGAAGCCTAACCAGACAATCCCGAAGGCACCTTTGTTTCCCATACCTGTCACCGGGCCTCCGTTCAGCAAAGTTGTAGTAGATTTGGTTGGCCCTTTCCCGCCTACTAGTAGTGGCAATAAATTCCTGTTGACAATCATGGATGTGGCTACGAGATACCCGGACGCATACCCCATGAGAAACGGCTCGGCAAAGGCAGTTGTTAAAAACTTATTATTGTTCTGTTCCCGTTATGGATTTCCACGTGAGGTGCAGTCAGACCAGGGGAGCAATTTTACATCCAAATTGTTCAAGCAAACCCTTCAGTTGCACGGTATATGTTCTGTAGTGTCGTCAGCCTACCATCCCGAGAGTCAGGGAGTCTTGGAGCGGTGGCACTCGACCCTGAAGAGTATGCTACGCTGTTACTGTGCAGAACATGACACTGATTGGGATTTGGGTCTGCCGTATGTTCTGTTCGCTGCACGTGAAGTCCCAGGAGAGAGCCTGGGGTTCAGTCCAAATCAACTAGTCTTTGGCCATAATGTGAGAGGACCTTTAAGTATGGTGAAAGAGATCTGGGAGGGCGAAGAGAAGCCGGGGTCTGTACTTAAATATATCCTTGAGAGCCGGGAGAGACTTATAGGTTGCATGGCAGCGGCAGGTAATAACTTGGTTAATGCACAGGCGGTCATGAAGCACCAGTATGACGCCAAGGTGAAGCTTCGGGAGTTTTCGGTGGGTCAGGAGGTAATGTTGCTTTTACCTTTGCCTGGACACCCCCTTTCTGCCAAGTTTATTGGGCCGTATGTGGTGGCTAAGAAACTGTCCGACCTTGATTATCTCGTTGCAACACCTGACCGTAGAAAAAAACATCAGTTATGTCATGTTAACCTCATGAAAGAGTATGTGAGACGCCCCTCAGAGCCTCTCACTGTCCCTGTGCTGGCCTGCAGCGGCCAGGGTGGAGAAGGAGGTGGGGACAGTCATGCTGCTGAGGAGGATAGCTGGGACTGTGTCATTTCCGCGGAACAGTGGGCGGGGAATACTGAACAAGAGGCTAGGCAAGCTGTAAGTCACCTGCCTGAGCACCAGGGTGCTGCTGTCCTAGGCCTGTTCAGGTCATACCCCTCTGTTTTCGCCGAACACCCAGGTCTCACTACTCAGGTAACGCACGACGTGGACGTCGGTGATAATGTGCCCTTCAAGTCAGTGCCCTAC
>JBAKBP010016269.1:0-52427 GCA_037953745.1 Lithodes maja | reverse complement strand
ATATCACTGCTATAAAACAGTTTTAAGGGGGTTGGGTATATCACCGCTATAAAGAGTTTTAAGGGGGTTGGGTATATCACCGCTATAAACAGTTTTAAGGGGGTTGGGTATATCACCGCTATAAACAGTTTTAAGGGGTTGGGTATATCACCGCTAAAAACAGTTTTAAGGGGGTTGGGTATATCACCGCTATAAACAGTTTTAAGGGGGTTGGGTATATCACCGCTATAAACAGTTTTAAGGGGGTTGGGTATATCACCGCTATAAACAGTTTTAAGGGGGTTGGGTATATCACCGCTATAAACAGTTTTAAGGGGGTTGGGTATATCACCGCTATAAACAGTTTTAAGGGGGTTGGGTATATCACCGCTATAAACAGTTTAAGGGGGTTGGGTATATTTTTTGGTCTACTTATTTATTAATATATTATTTGTTTCCTGGCTAGGCCTCCATCAAACTTAGAAAAACACCCCCAATTGTGCCCCTTCAATTGTTAGTAGAAAAATTTCCCGGCCAAAGGCCGGTTCCTCTTATAATTACAGGCTCGCTATCCCTCGCCAGGAACAAATTGACACCTAAATGGCACGAAAGGTCTTAATATTGAAAACGAAATGTAGCGAAAAGTCTTAAAATCGCCAAACAAATGGGCCTAACATCTTAACATCTGAAAACTAATGGAGCTAAGCATGAGGGAGAAGGGGTCCAGAGAAATCCAACCATCTCCCCTAAATTCCAAACTGTACCCTGCCAGCTTCTTCAGCCACTGCCCAACAAACAACACCACCACCATTTTCACCAACTTTCATAACTGTATATATGTATTGGTTTGATACAGAAATGTGTTCGTCACCTCTTTTTCCTTCCTCGTGTCTCATGCTGATCCTCCCTATTCCTTGTGGGAGTAAGGGCTGGCTACTGACTGACTGACTGGCAAAAATACTCCCGAACCACACTGTATAAACCTTGAATATACTGTATAATCTTTGTTTACGATGGTTAAGGCTATTTAATTTATAACTAAGTATATGCCTACAACAGTAGTTGAAATGTGGAGACAGGGTACGACATTTGACCGTGATTGTATCATGTGCATTGCAATTATATATCTAATTAATCATTATAAAGACAACTATAAATGTAGGAATTAGAAAATGAGTGAGGCAGCGAACATCTTTATTTTCATATTTTCAAAATATATACTACAAATATAATTATTTATTATTATAATAAATTATAGAACCATTATCAACATTATCATATCACATGAAACAAATCTTCAAACTAAAATAATTATAATTCTTATCCTAACCTCAACTATTTCGCAAGTTATTTTGACAAATGTCTCATTAAAGGACCATTGATAGGTTTCTATTTTATAAAACACACCTACCAACCCAACATCACAGTTAATTCTACCTCATCATACACAACCAGATAATTATATCCTAGCACACCAACACAACACCGGTCCTACAAATAGCCACACCACTATCATCAATCCTATCATCACCTTCCACGACCACTAGAGCCCACCCCACGACATAACACTACCATAACCATGATCACCACTACAGCCAGTCCAGCCCACCCCATGACTGTAATGTCAGCAGTTGTGGCAAGTGCTTAAACAGAACTGGATGTAGACTATTTCTTGAGCTATCACCTCAAATGGAATATTTCTCTTGGTCTAGGGGTGAAAGTGTTTGCCTCGCAAGCATGGGGACACGGGTTCGAGTCGTGGGTGGTAGCCTCACAAAACATTTGGGGTGCCAAAATTGAGGTATCACACCCACAACCATTAACGGCTTGGGTATACCATTTAATTCAAGATCATTTAAATGTTGGAATATCTGTTCAAAACGGGTCTATCTTAACCCCTTTTTTGCCAAATCAGTATTTCCGAAGGTTGCAAAAGAAAACAAATATATGTTTTTTCACAATAAACCATTATATTTGTCCTGCTATTTATTCCACATGAGGTTATTATACATAATTTGTTGCTGATGATGTACTCTACACTGACACTCAATAATGTTTCCATAATATCTATTTCCATAATATTTGTCATACCTTCTAATACACAAGTAAAACACAGATGTATTGAAAGATATGGTGCAAAATACGTATATTCCTCAATCTTCATACAGCTGGGCAGTTTTTAAAGACGGAAGGTTTGCATAATATCGCTTAGGTATGAACCAGTTATCTTTTAATATATGTTGTCAAGTATATTTAATTCTGATGACATTCCCCAAGTGGTACTAGCATTTTTGTGCTGTTATGTGCAATTGCAGCCAATTTTGATAGGCCCCTATGGGTAAGAGAATTTGTCTAGTTTTGTGATATGTACACTCGGTCAAAGAAGTATCTGCACCCCTACGCTGATTTGTACAGCTCGATCGAGCTGTACACACCAAATGATCAGCGTAGAGATTCAGCTACTTCTTTGACCGAGTGTACATGTACAGTTGCGGAACTAAAAAACGAGGCAGAGGTTTGTGGTGGTACCTGGAAACATGTGTTAGTAAACAATGTAGTAAAGCACTTTTTTATGAATGAACTAGAGGTGTTGCCTGCCTTATGTAAGGAGAGAGTTGATTGGTTGGCAAGTTGTCAGTTGTCTTTTTGTGAAAAGTGTCTATAGCTCTTATTTTTGCATCATTTCATACCAAATTTGCTTTCTTATTACAATAATACATTGTGCAGATTTATGTGATACAGTTGATACAAATAAAATATTTAACACCTATGAATATCTTGATGTAATTCAAAGGACACAAGATATATGGGTATCACAGCTTCTACAAGGTGAGGGAAGATCATACCAACAGCACGGAAATAGTAGATATACAATTTCAGACATTACATAATTATATTTTGTATTATATTATATTAGTATCTGGAGAAGAAACAAAAGGTGTATGTTGCCTTTATGGACTTGGAGAAGGCCTATGACAGAGTGGATAGAGAAGGTTTATGGAAAGTACTTAGAATATACGGAGTAGAGGGCAAGTTGCTGAAAGCAGTGAAGAGCATGTATGAGGGTGCAAAGGCGGCAGTACGTGTGGAGAGTGAGCAGAGCGAGTTCTTTGACCTGAATGTTGGTTTGAAACAGGGGTGTGTGATGTCCCCGTGGTTGTTTACTGTATATATGGATGGAGTTATGAAAGAAATACTATCAAGAGCAGTGGATGTTGGTGTATCGCTGAAAAGGGAGGGAATTGAGTGGAAGCTACCTATACTGCTGTTTGCGGATGATACAGTTCTGATGAGTGATAATGAATGGGAGTTGCAGGGTCTGGTAAATGAGTTTGGAACAGTGTGCGAAAAACGGAATTTGAAGGTAAATACGGGGAAGAGCAAGGTTATGGTCTTCGAAAGGGGTGAAGTCACAGAGTGTGAGGTGAAGCTGAACGGTCAGGCTATGGAGATCGTCAACTCTTTTAAGTATCTGGGCAGTGTGTTGAGTAAAGATGGGACTATGGATGAAGAGGTGCGGGAGAGGGTACAACAGGGGAAGAGGGTTGTAGGAACGCTAAAAGCAGTAACAAGAAATAGGGTGGTCAGTATGGAAGTGAAGAAGTCCTTGCATGACAGTGTGGTAATCCCGACACTGACTTACGGAAGCGAAGCATGGACGTTGGTTGAGAGACTCAGACCAAGAGTGAGAGCAGTGGAAATGAATTACTTAAGGAGTGCGTGCGGAGTTACATGGAGGGATAGACAGACTAATGAGGAAGTAAGAAGGAGGTGTGGTGTGGAGGTAGATGTGCTGGAAAGTGTGAAAAGGAACAACTTGAGATGGTTCGGCCATATGGAACGTATGGAAAGCGAGAGAATGACTAAGAGGGTGTACGAGAGCGAGGTGGAGGGACAAAGGGGGAGAGGTAGACCGAATATGAGGTGGAAGGATGGAGTGAGGAACTACATGAACGAAGGCGGTGCTGGTTGGGAGGAGGGGCGTCGACTGACTGGGGACAGAGGTGCATGGGGGCGGTTTGTTCGTGGCCACCCCTTCGGGGATCACGGCGTCGGGCAATAGATAGATAGATAGATAGATTATATTATACTTACAGTTAATAAACTGCCGATTTATTCTGATAGTGTAATAAGTAGATTGTGTGTTAAATGAAAAACATGACAACCTTCTGGAGAATTCATAAAGGATTGGTTTACGCAACTGTAGAATGCGTCCGAAACACACTGAAATTACATTATCATTAGACACTGGAAATACCCCCCCCCCTCTCTCTTGCTCTCTCTCTCTCTCTCTCTCTCTCTCTCTCTCTCTCTCTCTCTCTCTCTCTCTCTCTCACACATAAACAAGCAACCAACACCCAGGCCTAGGGCATCTGGCTACAGGAGTGTTATTTAATTTGCTTATCAACCAGGTTCCACCGCAAGTTTGATCCCAAGCATATACAGTAGAGAGCACATACTTACATTATTATCCTATCGGCTTACTAAGCCGTTTCTTATAATCTGTCTGCACACACATTTCTGAATATATGCTTGCGAGAAGAATTATATGAAACAACTGTACCCAAATGCCCTCGGCCTAAGTAAAATAATATCTGTTTTAAGGGATGCTTAGGTTTTGAAGAGTGGTGGTGCAGCAAATATATAACAAACCCTAGGGTAAACAGTCCCAATGGTATAGGTTCGATCCCAAACATCAAGAGAACACGGAGTTCTTTATCAACCTGTCGCTTTATATACACTTCGGCCCAAGTTGGATCGCAGGCATATACTGTAGAGAACACATATCCCTAATATTACTTTATTAACCTGTCGGCTTTCCAAGCCATTGATCACATCTTATCCTTGCACCAAGTCATCACAAATGTATAAATAATGTTTAATAATCCATAAGCTTCGCATAATAATAACATAATATAGTCACCTGAAACCATTGATGTATTTGAAATCGTCATGTTCTAAGGAAATTACCTAGAACACAATACAATACTTAAATAACAACGTTGGCTTGTGTTCTATGATCCAAAGATAAACGGACATTTACAGGTTTTAAAGTCTATTAATGCCAGACGGGTTCGTTGTTTTATGATGATGTAATTTCGTCAGAATTCCATTTACATATTAAGCCCCATGGCCGATAGACAACTTATTAGATAATGACATATTTCTGTAAAGTAGCTTTATTTCTTCCGATTCGAACAATGAATGGTTCACCAAGTGTCAACATCATAATACACACATTAGTTTCACAGTCGCTATACAGTATAATATAATATGTTACTATGGTGATGGGCTGGTCTATCAGAGTGAGACCTGAGCGATCTCTGCCATACCCATAGCTTACTCTGACTGTTCCTTTTACTTATATATTTTCTAGATCTCATGTGATGGCGTCTCTTCCGTGGATTGACCTCCCAATCTACCAAGATTGGAAGCTAAAGCGTCACATTATTCCTTTGCCCCTCAACTTTCTCTTCATAATTGCTGAGGGGCACAGGGCCCTGGGTGGGGCTTTGGTTTCCCGGGCGTTTACGCACCCTCTCAGCTCCCCGCCTTGGAGTGGCTTCGGTCACCCAGGCTTTATTGTGGTCGGCAGGGAGGGTTCTGTGGGGGCGCTCGTTTATGGCCTTGGCCTTACTCGGGGCCTTGGGGCTGTTCGGCCAGGCAGCTTGGGGAACAACAACAACAACAACATATATGTTACTTATCCAGCATATTATGTGTGCCACAGGTGTAACGTGCGGCATTCGCACGCGGGACGACCTGGGATTCGTCCTCTCAGTATAGAAGTATATTTCAACATCAATGGCTTCCCAACCCCTGTTTGCAATGGCGGACATCAGAGGTGTCTTAGACCTCTTGTGTATGTAAATGTTAGGACCTGATCAGCATTACCGATCTCATCATACTGGTCACAAACTACTTCCACAACCACAGCCACTCCAACAATACATTGTATACCACAGGAGCTAGTGATTATGTTACATAATAGCAACAACGAAGAACCCACTATATCTTTCATATCCAACTGTTGTTCATATCTTCTAATTCTTCAGCTCTAGATCTCTAGTATCCCCTTACCATCACCAATCGTTCACATGCCCTCTCCACCCCAACTAGTTAATAACTATAAAGGACGTGAAGCTAATTATGTCTGATTTTATAGATAAAACTATGGCTTATTGTCTCTACATTAAGATTAGTATAATATCAATTATACTCTACTAATTTACAGAATTTAAAGCAACTGGCAACTGTTATCTAATTTCATACCATATTCCTCTCTATTGACGGTATTATAAAGTTGACATTCCTGTTTTCCCTGGCAAACTACTCGATTTCACTCCCCTACCCCAACCCCCTCCTCCCCCCACTGCATATTTAGAGACGATTTTAGCCTCTATTGCTCTGTGACACTAGGTTGATATCTGTATGTTTCTTTATAAAGACCCCTTACCCATCAGCTTCTCCACTGCAGCAAAATGCACAAACATAGCTCTTCAGGGCTGCCAATAAGATTCCGGTAACAATGATGACCTTAATTGTTCAGTTATAATACCAATACAATTATTTCTGATTAACTTGCCCTAAACATAAGGGCTAATAATAAATATTAGGAAACTTGAAAACACTAAACACAAGAATTACAAAATTATACAATAAATACATTTATGTTGGTATGCCTGGAGATCCAAGCAAACTGGATACAGAGAGAGAGAGAGAGAGAGAGAGAGAGAGAGAGAGAGAGAGAGAGAGAGAGTGTAAGTGTACAAATAGTTAAGTACAGTACTACATTATAATATTGTAATGCATACTGTATCCATATTGCAATTAAATGGTGCACTGCCAAATCAATAAATATACTGTACTGTCGGTCTATGTACCTCGGTCGCGTCCTGCTGCTAGGGCGGATGTGACTGTGGATAGGGATTCCTCCGCACATCGTGACGTTAGATTATCATCATCATCCTCTCGATTGGTTAGACCGGGACCCACCCCTGGGAAGAAGAGCTTTAAAACCCTTCCCAGCGAAAGTCCTACATAGGTATTTGTACTTTTAATATTAAATATTTTTTATTTTTAATTAGTATCTCCTTATGGCTACAACAATTTGTCTTCAATGGAATTGTCGTGGTGTATTGGCAAACTGGGAGGAATTACAATTACTTCTCTCAGATCTGAATCCATTGTGTGTCTGTTTTCAGGAGACAATGGTGGGGCTTCGACCGTTGCCTTCACCTAAGGGTTATTCTGTCTTCCTTTCCGCTCCTCCCCTGGCTGGTGGTCATAGCGGTGGATGTGCCATTTTCTGTCGTTCCGATATCCCATTCACCTCCTTTGCTGTACAGTCTCCCCTTCAGGTTGTAGCTGTACAGATGCACCTTGAAAGGTGTTTTACCATCTGTTGCCTGTACCTCCCCCTTCAGTCCCAATATTGCGATCTGATTTAGAGACCCTTATCCGACAACTTCAGACTCCTTATATTTTACTTGGCGATCTTAATGGTCGCCATCCAATATGGGGTGATTCAGTTTACAATCCTCGGGGTGAGCTTCTGGCCTCCTTGGTTGGTGATCTGGATTTGGTTGTCTTGGACGATGGGAGACCAACCCATTTCCACGTTCAGACTGGCACTTTTTCTGTTCTTGACCTCACCATTACTTCTCCTGACTGTGCGCTTGATTTATCCTGGGACGTTTTGGATGATCTGCATGATAGTGACCATAATCCAGTGTTGGTCCAGTACTCTCACTTTACTCCAACTACCCGTTTACCTCGCTGGTGTCTGGGTAGGGCTGACTGGCCTCTTTTTGAACAACTCTGTGAGTTTGAGTTGACTGTACATGATTTCCCAGCTATTGATGATGCCCAACATTATTTTACTACGACTATGATTAAAGCGGGGCTTCGTTCCATTCCACGGTCTTCGGGTGTATATTCCCGGAGACCTGTGCCGTGGTGGACTGCAGCCTGCTCTTTTGCTCGGGGGGTTTATAAAGCTGCATCTCGTCGATACCATGCAAACCGAGAGGTTCTCTTTCTTAAAGTTCAATTTCGCAAAACGCGTGCTTGCTATCGATGGGTTCTGAAAGATGCTCGCTGAAGCTAGTGGAGGTCCTATGTTTCTACGATTACTTCTTTCACTCCTTCGACTATGGTGTGGAAGAGAATACGCAAGATATCTGGAAAGTTTTCTTCCTCGTCTCCGCCAGTGTTGAAGATCCAAGGTAATCTGGTGTCTGCACCTGGTGAAGTAGCCTCTGCCCTAGCTACTCAGTTTTGCAAGGTCTCCCAGAGGGATGATGCAACCTTGTGCAAGAGCCCGACGTAGCCAAGAGAGACAGGGTCTTAATTTCCGGTCTCATGGCAGTGAAACTTATAATGTTGACTTCAGTATTCGTGAGCTGCGTGCGGCCCTCTCGGGTGTGGTGACACTGCTCCTGGTCCTGACGACATCCCATATGCCATGCTTCGTCATCTCCCGAATGCCTCCTTGGTATTTTTATTAGACTTGTTTAATAGGATTTGGGGAGAGGGTACTCTACCTGCCAGCTGGAAGTTGGGCATTGTCCTTCCTATTCCTAAGCCTGGAAAGGATCATAGCAATGTTTCTAATTACCGCCCAATTTGTTTAACGTCGTGTGTATGCAAATTGTTTGAAAAAATTATGAATGTCAGACTTGAGTGGTGTCTGGAGAGGGGCGGCCATCTCTGCCCTTCTCAGAGTGGCTTCCGCAAGCTACGGTGTACTTCTGACAACCTTCTCCGACTTGAATCCTCAATCTGTGAAGCTTTTGCCTCTAAGCAACATCTTGTGGCTGTGTTTTTTGACCTCGAGAAGGCTTATGACACAGCCTGGCGACATGGAATCCTACGGCAACTTCATGCTTTTGGATTACGTGGTCGCCTACCGGTGTTGCTTGGAGACTTCTTGACTGATCGTGTGTTTCGGGTTCGTGTGGGATCTTCCCTCTCTGCGCCACTGTGCCAGGAGGAAGGTGTCGCTCAGGGTTGTGTCCTAAGTGCATTTTTGTTTGAGGCGGCCGTCAATAGCATTCTAGACGCTGTGCCTGCTGGGGTATTCTCGTCCCTATATGTGGATGACTTGGCTATCTGGTTTTCTGGTTCCCGCATGTCTGCTATTGAGAGACGTATGCAACTTGCGTTGGACAGGATTTCTGCATGGGCTGATTCCAAGGGCTTTCGGTTTTCCCCATCAAAGACTGTGGCTATGCACTTTTGCAGGATTCGAGGGGTTCACCCAGACCCTGATCTAATGCTCGGTGGCAGGAGACTCGGTTGTGTCGCAGAGACAAAGTTCTTGGGTCTCACGTTTGATTGCCGTTTGACTTGGGTTCCACACTTGACGATTCTGAAGGCATCGTGTATGAAGGCTTTGAATCTGTTAAGGGTTCTGTCACATACCTCTTGGGGTGCTGATCGCAGAACACTCCTGCATTTGTTTCAGGCATTTGTTACATCCAAACTGTCTTATGGCTGTGAGGTCTACTCCTCTGCCACGGACTCCAGACTTAAGACTCTAGATGCTGTTCATCATGCTGGACTCAGTCTTGCAACTGGAGCTTTTCGGTCATCTCCGATTCCCAGCTTGCTGGTGGAGGCTGGTGTACCTCCTTTAGATTTACTGCGTCAATCTGTGGTTGTACGTTGTTGGTTTCGGATTCGGCGCCTTCCATGCTCTCTTGTTTGTACCCGTGTCTCGGATCAATTTTTGTTTTCATATTACGGTCAACATCCTCGAATGCCTCATCCTTTTGGCTATAGAGTTCGTGAAGTTATGAAGGAGCTTATTCTGTCGACGGTTCCTGTGAGTCCCGTGCAAATTTCAAGGATTGCCCCCTGGGTCCTGCCTGAACCATCATTCTGCAGGTTTTTTACAGGCTCAAAGGATTCGGTCCCTCCTCAGTCTCTTCTTCATTTGTTTTTGGAACATTCTTCTAGTCATAATGGTTCTGTGCCTGTGTATACTGATGGCTCTAAATCTGCCTCCGGTGTTGGTTTTGGTGTTGTGTTTCCTGACTTCAGCCGTGGAGGTAGTCTTCCTTTAGCTGCCTCAGTTTTTACTGCGGAATTGTCTGCTATCATTTTAGCTCTAAAATTAGTGCTTGCTCACTGCAACATTTATTTTACTATTTTTAGTGATTCTCAAGGGGCTCTCATGGCTCTGGAATCTTTTAATTCTTCCCATCCTATAGTTTTAGCGATTTTAGAGTGGCTGTTTCTCATTCATCGTCGAGGGAAAAGAGTGGATTTTTGTTGGGTCCCTGCACATGTTGGTGTCAAAGGTAATGAAAGGGTGGATGCTTTGGCAAAGGCTGCAGCTTTGAGACCTTCGCCTGTCAATTACCCTCTGCCTGCTTCTGATCTGCGTACTCCTCTCATGTTTGCTGTTCGTGCTTGTTGGCAGGCACGGTGGGATTGTGTTATTGTAAATAAGCTCAGGGAAGTTACCAAATTAGTCTCGCCAAGAGCTTGCCCTACCATTCCTCGCAAATTGGAAACTGCTAAGGCTCGCGTCCGCATTGGACATACCAGACTAACACACGAGTTCCTTATGTGTGGAGGTGTACCGCCGTACTGCGATGACGGTCTAGTTCCCCTTACTGTCAGGCACTTGCTGGTTGAGTTTCCCAGTTTGGTCGAATTACGCCGGAGGTTGCTTTTGCGGCACCGGAAGGCAGATGGTACTTACTGTCTCTCTTCGGTGCTTGGAGGGGAGGCTGGTTCCCCTGGAGATGATGTGTTTTTATTTTTGAAAAAGGCTGGCCTCTTTCAGTTTTTATGATTGCATTGATTTTCCTTTGATATCTACTTTTACGCGTTGTTTTTACGGTTTTAGTTTTCAGCAAATATGTTAGCTTGTTAGGTGCCATATGACGTTGTTGTTGCGGTGCCAAGATTTTTATCAATAAATAAAATAAATAAATAAATAAAATAAATACTGTACTGTCCAGTTGTCATTTATCTTAACATAGACATTTGACCTTTTTCCATTCATCACTTATAGAAGTGTGTTGATTTTTCGGTGTGAGTGTCCTGGGTTCCAATCCCCGGACTGTCACATGTGTTTGTTGATTTCATTAATCAAGTTTAGGAGTAAAGTTATAATGCGAGGTTGAGATACCGAGCTGACAATTGACATGTAAATATTGTAGGTATACCATTCGGAAGGTTGTATGCCACCTTTTGAGGCAAAACTATTAAAGGTATATTACCATAAGAGGCTCACACTAAGTTTCCAAGGTGTTAGTAGCTTGTTACCATCTCCAGCTCAGGGTGATATGGAACGCTTTACAAAATGGGTGCGGTAAGTGGGTAGAGGAAAATATGTTTTCCGACAAAGATCTTGACACTAGGCAGACATATTGTCCAACACATGTCGTTGAAATATAACACGAAGGTGGCAAAGTGTGAGGTTCTTTACTCCGATGACACCGTGTTGAAGTGGATCTTCAGTAGGCCTCTCTGTGATGAATAATGTTTGTAGAAAACTGCCACCACTAATAGTTTATAGACATATTAGGAGTCTGGAATTAATCATCCCATGCGATCAGCCTTTCCTTTATTTGTTGTATAAGTATGCAGGAACACAGTCAGGAATCAAATCAGGTGTGAAGCGATGAAATGGTGAGAATGGTGAAAGGGGTGTGTGAGAACGTGGTGAGTGGACCTCCGCCCTCGACTCGTGTCTGTCGAGTTCTCCTTGTGTGCTCCCATCATGCCTAGGTGCAACCGCACCTCGCCTTCCGAGAATGCATAACCAATGATGAAAGCGTGAATAATCCTGAATGACGAGTGAATAATAATACATGATGAGTGAATAATCGTGCATAACTCCAGTCCAGGGGTCTCCTGGTGTTTAGGTTAGCAAGTCGTTAATATAGGAATGTAATGATTAATCAGCATGTTTACCTTAGCTATTGATAAGGACACCTGTGGTCTTGCCTCTGGACCACATCTAACAGCTCCTTGTACAGGCATATACAAAAGTCGTGTTACAAGTATGAATTGAGTTATGAGTTGTCTAAATATGAGTGAAAGGATCGTATAACACGCCCCCACTACGAGAGTTTTGCTCCCACTGCAAAACAAAACTGCAAATGGAGCACTAAAATTATAATAAAAGTGAAATAAGTGAAAGAGAAATAAAAACAAAAATAAATGCTTAAGTCTAATGAAAGATAATAAAGACCGAGGTTTTGTAGATTTTCTATAATAAAATAGATGAGATGTGATGAAAAATGGTACATACATAAAGATACAGTATACCTGTATATACATATAAAATTGTAAAAGTAAGAGTAATTATTCTATTAAAAAAACAAATCAATAATATACACAAGTACATAGTCCTATATAATACAACACTAAGTAATTGAAAATTTAGAAAGTACCAAATATATAAAGTTCAATCTTCAGATTAGGAAACTTTCCACATTAACAAATCAATGTTTATAGTATGTATTTTCTAGGATAGTGCAATGTCATTCTTTTCTAAAATATAGACAATATTTTCTAAGTCTGATTGTGTCAAATATATAGACTATATTTTCTAAGTCTGACTGTGCTAAATATATAGACTATATTTTCTAAGTCTGATTATGCCAAAATTACATTTTCTTGTGCATATGTAACTAGTTTTCCACATTTATCCTGTTAGTGCTTTCTCGAAATGTTCAAGTTTACTAATACGTGATGCTAGGCGAGAGTTTGAGCAATAACATAAGATAATAGCAATAATCAAAAGAATCATGAGTAGACCAATGGGAGGGTATACATAGTAGACCAATGGGAGGGTATACATAGTAGACCAATGGGAGGGTATACATAGTAAGGCTTGACAAAGTGAGTGAAAGACAGAGAGTCCAAAGATGAGTTAATTAGATTCAAAGTGTTGATGGTATGTGAAACAACCTTAGGAAACGAAACATTTCCAGAAATGTTACCAGAGGGAGGAATGTCAGCAAAAAGACGACTGTCAATAGAAATTGAACTCAGGTGAAATGTGGAAGGGTAAGTAGTGAGGAAAGGACAGACAATCATGCATGAATCCTTTATGTAAATCAAACCTACTGCGTTTCTGTGGAAAGGTGAGCGATCGGGACAAGTCACAAGGAGAGTAGTTTCTTTCACAAAAGAAAGAAACTTAGTATCCAAAATGTGTGCATGGAAGAAATTTTTCTGAGGAGCGGGAGTGAATTGACAATAATCTAGCATATGTTCATTTTTCTTAATAGCACGACTACAATCATCATAATTCAGGGGGAGTAATTGGATTAATTGAGAAGGACAGGTAGTAATGACGTCTAAGATAGTGTGACAATGTTTCTCAAAGACCGAAGTGTCTACTAAAGCCAGATATTCATCAGGGTATTTACCTGTAGAAAATAACAAATTGTCTGAAGGGAAATTAATCTCAAGAAGTTCGCCTTGGATAATGGTGGGGAGAGGGATAATTTCTTGTCTAGTCAAAATCATATCAGATGCAAATGGAATTAAAATAAAAAAATCACCAGCATTAATGTGTACCTCAAGAAATGGATAGTATAAATCTAAATTATCCTTTCCAAAGAGGGGGTTCAATCCGTACTCATGTTCACCTGTTTTGACTTAAGTGTAGAGGTCGTTCATGGAAAGTAAATCTGACGTTACTTGACCGTACTCAGCGTGAGTCATTGCATGCATGAATAATTGAAATTCTTTCTCCAAGAGTGTAGACATAATTTTCAAATTATCAATCTTCCCAGAAACAACAACTAATTCCTCGAGAAATGAAAAATTACCTTGGAAAGCATAAATCAAATTCTGAACGTCTACAATAACATTACCCATGTCGTGCACATTATTTACAATCTTTTGTAAATTTAAATTCTCGTTGGTCAACATACGATTCTGACTGTCTAATGCTTCAGCTAAGTGTTCAATGCGGCCATCCAAAATCTTCGAATCGCCTTCGGTAGCCAAGCCAAATAATCCACCAAGGAGTTTACCACCAATAATTAGTAGACTGCGTTTCTTACATTTCTTAGATTCAAAATCATCTGGATTAACATTAAGAGCAATATGATCGACTTCATGGATTACCACATGTAATTTCCAAATAAGTAATTTAACACCCTACGAGCGGCCAAGGCGGTAATTTATATGTACCGCCCAGCGGGGGGTTTTGGCCATAAATGGGGTTGTTGCCAAGGCGGTAATTTATATGTACCGCCCAGCGGGGGGTTTTGGCCATAAATGGGGTTGTTTCCGTGCTCTTTTTCATGCATAAACAAGACCCAGAGCGTAATACAAGTATGTATCTCTGAAAGGGCGTAAATTGAGCTTTCCAATGACACCCGAACCATCCTTCTACGATCACTGGTTGTCTTGCAACGATTGTGCAACCGAAGGGCAAAATCGCTAAAATACGTTAATTTTCTTCCATTATTACGTGTGTAGCGAGTGAGTGAGGGTGGAGGAGGGTGCAATAAATATCAGTAGCTCCACGGCGGCCGTGGCAAGCGGTCAGGCGGTAATCTATGCTCCTGCCACAGCTCCGCTCTCTCTCAGAGCACATTACGTGCTCAAAATTGCACTCGACAATAGCCGGGTGCCGCCACATAGGCCATATTTATTTCACTCGACTATAGCCGGGTGCCGCCAGTTATGGGTTAAAGAAATTCCTATGTTGATAATTAACCTTTTTCAAACCTGATTCTAAGTTCTTCAAAGTAACTGTGTGGAATCTATATCTTAAGAAATGCTTTCACATGCCCATTTTAGTTAATTGAGTTGAGATCTATCGACGTGAGTTCCAATTAAATCCGTGACTAAGACAACTCTACCCCTAGGCCTAATAACTAAACCTGGGCGGATGAAGGAGGCAGGGTCGTCCTTGTCAATGTTAGCGGCGGTGGCGCGTTGGCGCTCCAGTAAGAATGTAACGCAGCATAGAAGCAAGACGTGGACCACGAATCCAATAACACAACCAATCCTGGGGGATGTAATGAGAGTAAGAAAAACAAAATTGTATGTACTACTAAAAATAGAGTATATAAAATAAATTATTAATTATATGAATTTAAATTCTAGAAGCTCTGATTGGTCAAGAGTGATAGAGAGACTGAACTGTGGACGAGCCGGCATGATCCACCGCTCCATCAATCGTGAGAATTAGAGTTTATTTACATGTAGAACGTATCTACCTTAATATCTAGATTGTCTAACCACCACTGGGCTACAAAATCACCCTTCAAAGATGACACGGCAGCAATGGCGCGTGACCGAAGGTCATATCTGTCATTAGGGGGGGTTTTCTGTTCGTTTTTCTTTTTCTTTATCTTTTTCGGTTTCATTAGTGTTTCCTCGAAATTCGTGTTTACGTATCCGGGTAGAGTACGCCGAATTTTCTTCAAATGATCAACATGTGCTTGTTTCTCATTACCTACATCTAAATGTTTAATTGTTGTTCTATTTCCTTCAACTGTCAAAACTCTGTAGGGACCATCAAAGACTGGTTGCAATTTATCTTTAGCGTAATATTCTCGCAGAAAAATAATATCTCCAATATTGATATTCGGATTAGATTTGTTTTTGTTAGCTATGGTGGTCATTTCTTCCGTAGAGTGAGTGAGATTATTTCGAAGATTCTTGTAAATAGTACGAAAATTATTCAAATGATATAACAAATAATCATCCGAATTATACACAGGAGTATTGGCTTTCTGTAAATTAGTAAAAGGTAGTTTCTTATCTCTGCCAAAAACAATGAAATGTGGAGAATCAGCAATGGAAGTATTAATAGATGAATTAAGTGTGGCTTCTGCGTAATGAATAAAGTTATCCCAAGTACCGGTATCGCGTTCGTGTAATAAACAGCGTAGGGCACTAATTAAGGACTGATTAGCACGTTCAACTAAGCCATTACTGTGTGGTGAATGGGGCAAATCTTCTCGTGATTAATATTATATTCTCTACAAATGTCTTCCATATCAGAATTACAAAATTCTGTGCCATTATCACTAATTATAGTGTTTGGGCAGTCAAGTTTACAAATTAAATCTCGTAAGAGTGCTTGTGTAATAGATTTCGCTTCTTTATCTTGCAAAACTGAAAGAATCACATATCTCGAAAAGTTATCAACTATAACCAGTACATATTGATTAGCAGTATTTGTGAGGAGTAACTTGAGTAGATCTATTCCAACTACATCAAAGGGGTAATTAGGTATCGGATAAGTACCGATCGTAGCAGATGCATTTAACTTGGGTTTAACTTTCGCGCAAGCAATACATTCATCTATGTGAGTGAATAAATCACGTTTCATTGTACGCCAGTAAAATGACCTTTGAGCTTGAGAGAAGGCTCTATCCTTACCAGGGTGTCCAAGTAACTTGTGACCATGAATAAAGTGTAGTGTCGCATCTATGCGTGAAGAGGGAATAACTAATTGCAACACCTCTCTATTAGGTGATTTCCTGCCAGATAACTGCTTCTCTTGTACAAACAATTATCGTGTATTTCGAAGTCTTGTAAATTCAAAGCTATTAAATCTTTAGTGCTCGAGTTAACAGTATCACCTGATTCTATACTAAGAATTACTTTACTCCAAAACGTGTCGGATCTCTGCTCCGCAGCAATACCATCAGTGTTCAGAATCGCATTGGCTGAAACTGAAGCTACTGGATTACGAGATAAGGCATGAGCTGCAACATTGTGTTTACCTTCCACATACATTAATTGGGGATTATAAGATGCCAAGATTAATTTCCATTGAGCACGTCTGCCAGACAAAAATTTATCATCGAACAACTTAAGTAGGGTTTGTGATCTGTCCATATAGTCACATTATAGCCATACATTATTTCTTTGTACGTATGAAGAGCCCATATTAATGCAGCGCCTTCTAAGTCAGTTACACAATAATTTATTTCTGCCGGTTTGAGAGAACGGCTTGCGTAGCCTAACGGGCGTAATTCATTCCTTTCATCATACTGCATGAGAGTAGCACCGACTCCGAGACTCCTAATATGTCTATAAACTATTAGTGGTGGCAGTTTTCTACAAACATTATTCATCACAGAGAGGCCTACTGAAGATCCGACCGCTGCCACCATGTGAGGTTCTTTACTCCGATGACACCGTGTTGAGGTGGATCTTCAGTAGGCCTCTCTGTGATGAATAATGTTTGTAGAAAACTGCCACCACTAATAGTTTATAGACATATTAGGAGTCTGGAATTAATCAACCCATGCGATCAGCCTTTCCTTTATTTGTTGTATAAGTATGCAGGAACACAGTCAGGAATCAAATCAGGTGTGAAGCGATGAAATGGTGAGAATGGTTAAAGGGGTGTGTGAGAACGTGGTGAGTGGACCTCCGCCCTCAACTCGTGTCTGTCGAGTTCTCCTCGTGTGCTCCCATCATGCCTAGGTTCAACCGCACCTCGCCTTCCGAGAATGCATAACCAATGATGAAAGCGTGAATAATCCTGAATGACGAGTGAATAATAATACATGACGAGTGAATAATCGTGCATAACTCCAGTCCAGGGGTCTCCTGGTGTTTAGGTTAGCAAGTCGTTAATATAGGAATGTAATGATTAATCAGCATGTTTACCTTAGCTATTGATAAGGACACCTGTGGTCTTGCCTCTGGACCACAGCTAACAGCTCCTTGTACAGGCATATACACAAGTCGTGTCACAAGTATGAATTGAGTTATGAGTTGTCTAAATATGAGTGAAAGGATCGTATAACAAAAGTGGCTCATTGAGGCTATTCAAAAACACAATTTATTGTGAAATTACTTAACCTCTCAAAACATGTTTGTGTAATCACGTAAGTCAAGCTAATAAGGTGCAAGCATTTACATGCGACATTAGTATACGGCACCTCTGATGTCCACCATTGCAGACAGGAGTTAGGAGGCCATGGATGTGACCATAAACCTTGTACACAACAGGGATCGATCCGGATCCTCCCACGTGCGAACCATGCACGCTACCCCTACGGCATGCAGGCTTTTATGTTGAGTAACTAACATATACATCGACTGAGAACCTAATGTGGGTACTGTATAATTATGATGTTGTCACTTGGTGAACCATTCCTTGTTTGATTCGGAAAAGAAATACAGAGACCTTGCAGAAATGTTTTTGCTATAGCATTACTGAACTTAAGTATATGTGTCTGTTGAAATTGCATATGCAAACAAAAAACAGAACGTGTCTGGCTTACAGAGACGGCCTTAACATTTGTAAATATTCACCTCTTTCTTTATCATAGAACACAAGCCGACGTTGTTCATTAAATAAAGTGTTGTGTCCTAATTATTTTCCATAATAAATTACGATTTCTAGTAAATGACTGGTTCCAGGTGACTTAATAATCATGCTATTACGACGCGAATGCTATGGATTAATATATATCAGTTTTTAATTTATGATGACTTTGTGTAAGGAAAATATGTGGTGAATAGCTCGGGAAGCCGACAAGTTTATAAAGGAACACTATTTGATCTCTTGATGTTTGGGATCGAACCTGGACCAACGGGAGTGTTTGCCGTAGACTCTATTCTATTGGCTGCAATACCACCCTTCAATACCTAAACCTCCCTTAAACCTGATGATTTTTATGTTTAGCTTAGGCCGAGGGCAAATTTTGGATACAGGTATGTCATTTTTTTTTCTTTCTCAAAATCATATAATCAGAACACTGTGTGCAGACAGACTATAAGCAACGGCTTAGTAAGCTGACAGGTTGTGTATATAAAGGTGTGTCCTCTCTACTGTATATGTTTGGGATTTAACCTGAAATAGAACTTGCTTGTTAGAAGAACTAAATAAAACTCCTGTACCCAGTTTCCCTCGGCCTAAGTGCATGCACAAATATATGTCATAAGGGATACTTAGGTTTTGAAAGGGAGTGGCTTAGCAGTAGAAATTAGGCCCGAAACATTGGCTCAAGCTCGATTATTAGGTTATATAAGTACAACATCAATTCGTGTTCGTTTGTAGTTTACTAATAAAACAATTATTTACTAGTGGAATTATTAAAATGATAATATACTTGTGCTTGCTCAATCAGTAAGTAGGAGCATAAAATATTCTGTAGAACCTGACAAAACGTAATGCAACTTGCTGTAAATACTGTGCTGTATTTGTTGATTTCATTAATTGAGTTTAGAAGTAAAGTCGGTTTGTGGAGGGAATATAATAATTCATTCAGGTTCAGGGGTAGTTTATAGAGAGGCTTTCCTTAGGGTTAAGGCCCCATTAATTACTACTTCCATCCAACTATACATAGCCTATGATAGCGCAGTTGGAATTGTGTACATGCTTAGATTGATATGCAGGATTCGAAACTGCATAATAAATCGTAGGCTTGTCCACCATTCTTTAACTGTCTTAGTAGCGCAATGGATAAATGCACTGAATTTCGGTGTGAGCATCCTAGGTTCGAATCCCTGGACTGCCACATGTATTTGTTGATTTTATTAATTGAGTTTAGAAGTAAAGTCGGTTGGTGGAGGGAACATAATAATAGAATATAGTGCATACTATTTGAAATCACAGTGTACTGTATAATATGGGATGGGATGGAACTTATTTTAGTTATTTGTTTGAATACATTCAATCAGATAACACCTGTTTCATTATATTCTTCCTACCTCAATATGATTCTATATTGATTTGAAATATCCTTGAGGAATCAAAGGGTTAACAAACTGACTCGCTGTTATTAATCTTGCTACTACAGGAAACCAGTGCTCAAGGTGAATCAGACACTATGGATGTTATTGAAAAATATAATAAATAAAAGACGTCACCTAATTGAAGGTGTTAATAAACAAAGTGTCTCAAGAGTCACCCTTCCCATTATTGGTCATCATGCTTATCAATCTAGACTCCATACCACAACCATTACTAAGCTTACGGGCACATTGTGGAGGGTGACGAATCCATAATTATTGAGGATACCACATTTATTTTTATTTTTTATCATACTGCTATATGAGACTTGGAGATGGAGAGAGAGAGAGAGGGTGACCTGATGAATGCGAGTGTGTATGTGTTAAAAGACTAGGGGAAAGAAAAAGTGTGTATGAATTGAAAACTTTATAACGTGATCAAATTGAAATAACAAAAGAGTTGACATGCCTATGAGAGCAATAAGATCAACTAAGCCTTATGTCTGCTATGTTGATCTAAATGCGGTAATCACTAATCAGAAGCCTGATAAACAAAAAAGATAGGGGAGACTGTCGTGTCCGTCGCTAACAGCAGACATATGATTATTACCGATAGGTTTAATCTCCTGTAGCTGGTGGGTCTGGGGATGGACAACGTGAGGGTCGAAGGGAAAATGGAGGAGGGTTTGGAAGGGCTTGGGTGGTTTGGCCTGAGATACCAATAATTTAATTGCATGCAATGCTTCTTGTTTAACAATATTAGGCCTGCACCCAAACCACTTGCATCTTGAATTCGCAGACTTTATAAATTATGCTTATGAAGACAAGCCACATTGTGCAAGTGAGGAGGAGCTTGGGTGTTGGTTGTTTGTGTGTGTGTGTGTGAGAGAGAGGGGGGAGAGGGGGCTTAATTTCAGTGAGTTTCGGACGCATTTTACAGTTGCACAAAACGATCCTTTTGAATTCTCCAGAAGGTTGTCATGTTTTACATTTAACACACAATCTACTTATTACACTATCATAATAAATCGGCAGTTTATTAACTGTAAGTATAATATAATACAAAATATATGTAATGTCTGAAATTGTATATCTACTATTTCCGTGCTGTTGGTATGATCTTCCCTCACCCTGTAGAAGCTGTGATACCCATATATCTTGTGTCCTTTGATTACATCAAGTTATTCATAGGTGTTAAATAATATTTGTATCAACTGTATCACATAAATCTGCACAATGTATTATTGTAATAAGAAAGCAAATTTGGTATGACATTATACGAACATAAGAGCTATAGACACTTTTCACAAAAAGACAACTGACAACTTGCCAACCAATCAACTCTCTCCTTACATAAGGCAGGCAAAACCTCTAGTTCATTCATAAAAAGTGTTTTACTACATAGTTTACTAACTTGTGTTGCCAGGTACCACCACAAACCTCTGCCTCGTTTTTAGTTCCGCAACTGTACATGTAGCCTACAACCATATGTACATGGTACTATGGTCTGTATCATGGGTTCTGCTGTACGTATTGAATACATACGTGAGGTAATCATATCAGGCATGGAGGCATATATTCCATTTTCTTTCTCTCAGTATAACGCAAACAAATATTGGTCAACTCACGCTTGTTCTACTGCTGTTCGTATTAAGGAGGAAACATTCAAACAGTACCGTCACCTTTCAAAGTCAAGAATCGCATGCTTACTATTTTTCTGCTACGAATCAAGACAAATCTGTTCTTTGACTCGCTAAAACCTCTTTCATCAATAACAAATACTCTGAACTTTCCAACTCTAGCTCTTCTCAAGCTTCCTGGCATCTAGCCAAAAAACATAATTATCCAAACATCTTTGAAGGATGTACTTTCTGTCCTCTCTAAGCTTAACACTAAGAAGGTATATGGATCAGGTGGTGTTCCTCCTGGTGTACTTAAAAATTGTTATTCCGTGGTGACTCCCTGCTTAGGAAAACGCTTCCATATCTGTGTTTCATCTAACGTTGCTTGAAGTTGCTTTCATTCAACCTGTCCCAAAGAAGGGTAACCACTCTTAACCCTAAAACTATCGTCCAATTGCCCTTACTTCTTGCATCTCTACATATTTTGTATCTATTCTTAATTCAAAATTAATTAAGCATTTGTCTTTCCATAATCTATTTTCAGATCGCCAGTATGGCTTCCTTAAGGGCCGCTCTACTGGTGATTTTCTTTCATATCTTACTAACTCTTGGTCATCCTCATTCCAGGACTTCGGTTAAACCATTTTAATGGCGCTTCTATAGAGTCGGCACCAACCAATACTTTTTAAACTACAATCCTTTGGTTTCTATCCCTCCATCTGTGCCTTTATCTCTATTTACTTTCTGGCCATTCCATAGCTACAGTTGTGGACGGCCATCGTTCAATACCTCAACCTATCAACTCAAGTGTTCCTTAGGGTTCTGTTCTGTCTTTCAGTTATTGTTCTAATATTTATTAACGATCTTCTAAACTGTACCTCTATTCCTATCCACTAATATGCTGATGACTCTACCTTACATGACTTAACTAGTTTTCCATAATAACCCAACATACAATTACTCCAAAACTCACTTGATGAGGCCATTGCACGCCTATCTTCTGATCAAGTAAATATTTCTGATTAGGACTGAGAGAATTTTGTTACTTTCAATGCTTCCAAAACTCAATTTCTCCATCTATCTACCCATCACAATCTTCCACATGACTATCCCTTACTCTTCAACAATATACAAATCAACCCTTCATCTCTCAATATTCTTGGTGTATCTTTTTCTTCTGACCTTTCTTAAAAAAAGTCATATTAGCACTCTTGCTAAAACAGCTTCCTAGAACTTACATGTGCTCAACTGTCTCTGTGGGTTCTTCACCCCCACACAGCTTCTTGCTGTGTACAGGAACACAGTGCACCCATGTATCTAGTATTGTTTGCATTATGTGGGGAGGTTCAACCAATACCGCACTTCTCAAAAGGGTAGAGCCATCTTTTCCTTTTGTCTTCTTAACACACATCGAACAAAAACATATTTTGTGTGTAAAAAATAAAAATAAAATAAAAAAAGCAATATTAAAATAAAATATAACATTTGCAGTGGGGAGCGGTTGTGTGATACCAACACACTGATGTATTGTACATTTTAATACTTTATTGCGAGGGTCGGATTTCGGTTACTTGTTTGCACCAGGGCGGGTTGATCGCGCATCTGCTAAATATATATATTTTATAACACAGAAAATTAGTCTACATAATCCCCCTCTCCATAATTTAGTCATATGCCACATACACAGGCAATGTAGGCTATATGTACAGACAAGAACATATTTTGTATTATGATGAAATGCAAACACGTAACTAGCTCATGTTCCATTAAACTTGTTATAATAATTATAATCTACGTTATTTACATATTTTTAATTGTTTATGTCTATAATATTTGCTTGTCTATGATATTTGTAAAGCCTAATTATAACCAATTCACGAATTATTGTAAGTTATAGTAATGTTAGTCGTTTTGAATTTGATAGTTGTATACGGTATATATATATTGTTCTATGAGGGTGAGGGAGACAAAAGGCAGAACTGCCTATGGCGAGTGCCTCCCCCAGAGTTGAAAGAATGACAGGGCTAAAATCAAGGGACGTTTGAGCCAAAATGCCTGGACAAACGGAGTTTGAGGGAAAAGGGAAAGACTGATTCTGGGATAGAGTTCCAAAGCTCAGCTGTTGAATAGAAGAAAGATTGAGAATACCGTTTCACTCTTTGGTTGGAGAGTTGCACAGAATAGGGGAGGGATTGTGTTGCAAGGAGGGTACTAGATGCTCTACAAAGAGGGGGTGGTATGCACTGGGAGAGCTCTGAGGAACACTGATTATTGTAATAGCAGTAGAATAATGAGAGAGATGTGACATTGCGGCGAAGAGAGAGAGAGACTGAAGAGAATTAGTGAATCTGCAGATAATTGATGAATGGGTGTGAGTTAATGAGACGGAAGGCTTTCTTTTCTAGTTTGTCTAGAAGAGCTGTGTGAGAGGATCCTCCCGACTTGTGTAAACAATACTCAATACATGGAGGCACTGTACCTCTGTACAAAACAAGATGCTGGCATGGATAACAAAACAAAATGGAGGCGGTTGAGCACTCCCAGCTTCTGGAAGCTGTTTTAGCAAGAGTGATAATATGTTCATTCCAAGAGAGCTCAGAAGAACAAGAGACACCGAGAATATTAAGAAAAGATGAAGGGTTAATTTGTATGTTTTTGAAGAGTAGGTCATAGTTTTCTGGAAGGGGCGACGAGAACACAGATGGAGAAATTGAGTTTTGGAAGCATTGAAATTAACAAGGTTTTCTCTTACCCAATTAAAGATAGTAGAGAGGTCAGAAGATAAGTGTTTTATATGAGTTATGGAGATCCTGCTGTGAAAGATATGGTGGAAGCTGGCTAGTTGAGTAATGTAATGTAGAGGTCAGAAGATAAGTGTTTTATATGAGTTATGGAGATCCTGCTGTGAAAGATATGGTGGAAGCTGGCTAGTTGAGTAATGTAATGTAGAGTCATCAGCATATGAGTGAATGGGGCTGGAGGTGCAGTTGAGAAGGTCGTTGATGAATAATAGAAAGATAATTGGAGATAGGACAGAACCCTGAGGAACACCTGAATTGATAGGTTGAGGAAGTGAACGGTGGCCATCCACAACCGCAGCAATGGAACGGCCAAAAAGGAAATCAGAGACACAGGCAAAGATGGAGGGATAGAAACCGAAGGAGGGTTTTTTTGGAAATAAGAGATCTTTGCCAGACTCTATCGAGGGCCTTCAATATGTCTAGCACAACAGAAAAAGTTTCACCGAAGTCCCGAATGGAGGATGACCAAGAGTTAAGAACATAAGAACATAAGAAAATGGGAGTCTGCAAAAAGCCGATCGGCCCATACAAGGCAGATCCCTGTCACACCCAACCCTAATTACAAGGCTCAATTATAGACCCATCTCACTAATTCTTTGAGTACTGACCCCACCAAAACGGTCAGAGATTAACACAAGATTACGGGGGTCTGCTGAGCGCCGATTGGCCCACACCTGGTAGATCCCCCTCACACCCAACCCTTCTCGTCCATATGCCTATCTAATTTTATCTTAAAGCTCCCTATCGTTCTTGATCCCACTATATCACTTGGTAGCCTATTCCACCCATCTACAACTCTGTTACCAAACCAATATTTGCCTATATCTTTTCTGAAACGAAATTTATCTAATTTGAAACCATTTGTACGAGTTATTTCGCTATCACTGAGTTTTAGTACATTTTTCATGTCTCCTTTATTAATTCCACTAACCCACTTGAATACCTCTATCATGTCGGCTCCCGGACGGATTGCCGACGGACATTTGGCCGAACGGACATTTGGCCGACAGACCCTAACCTAACCTAGCCTAACCTAGCCTAACCTAACCTAACCTAACCTAACCTAATTTAACCTAACCTAACCTAACCTAACTTAACCTAACCTAACCTAACCTAACCTAACCTAACCGTTCGGCCAAATGTCCGTTCGGCCAAATGTCCGTCGGCAATCCGTCCGGCCACGATCATGTCACCTCTAACTCTGCGTCTCTCTAACGAATGTAAGCCTAATTTCTTCAACCTTTCTTCATACGGAAGATTTCTAATATTATGGATAATTTTTGTCATTCTACGTTGTAAGATAAGAAAGATCACCAGTAGAGCGGCTCTTAAGGAAGCCATATTGGCGGTCTGAGAGTAGCTTAACACCTAACGAGCGGCCTAGGTGGTAAATAATATGTAGCCACCAGCGGGGTGTTTTTACCCAAAATAGGGCTGTTTACGTGATCATTTTCATGCCTAAATAAGACCCAGAGCGTAAAACAAGTATCTATCCCTGAAAGGGCATAAACAGAGCTTTCCAATGACACCACAATGATCCTTGTATGACCGCTAGTTTTCTTGCAACAACCGCGCAACACGAGTGCAAAAACCATGTAATTCGGTACTTTCCCTAAACAATTCACTATGTAGCGAGTGTGAGAGGGTGGAGGAGGGTGGGATTCATGTCAGTTGGTCCACCGCGGTGGTCTGGAGCAGTCATACGCTCGCTACTCTCCTGCCACCACTTGTCTCTCTCTCTCAGCAACATTACGTGCTGAAAATGCCACACGACTATGTTGTGAGCCGCCACATAGTCCAAATTTCTTTCACTCGACATATGATGCGCCCCGCTAAAGAAGGGTTAATACATGTTTATGTAAGAATAGTTTTAAAAACTTTAGATATGCAAGAAATGAGAGCAATTGGACGATAGGTGGAGGGTTGAGAGTGGTCACTCTTCTTTGGGACAGGTTGAAAGAGAGCAAACTTCCAGCAAGATCGGAAGAAGTTAGAGGAGAGACAGATACACAAGAGTTTGCTTAGGCAGGAAGTCAGCATGGAAGCACTCTCTGATGGTTCCCACCAATGGAAGCAAAAGTCATTCCATGGGATATCAAAGAAGTACTGCCGAAGGGCCTCACAGCCGGAAGTGCCAAAGTGCCAAAAGCGCCAACGGCTGGGAGGATCGGGTAGCCATATCGGAAAGCCAAAATGAGAGAAAATATTTATAGTATAAGCAGAAGGGTTAGAAGTTTGAAATAAGTCAAGAATGTTGGACAGATCAGGGATACGGGTGGGTTGCTGGACTAATTGTCTAGGTCATATAGTATAGAAAATATGTAGGCTTGTTCACCAGGTTGGTCAGTGGAAACAGAGGATTCCATTGGCGGTGGTGAACATTGAAATCTCCTATGATAGAGATTTCTGCGAAAGGAGAGATGGATAGAATGTGTTCCACATTATAAGTTAAATAGTCAAAGAATTTTGGATAGTCAGTAAAATTATGGGATAGATAAACAGCATATAAATATTAAGTTTGAGAGTGACAAGAAAACTTTAGCCAGAGAGTTGAGAATTCAATAGAGTCAAAGTTGGGAACGCGAGAGAAGGCGAGATTGTTGCGCACATATAAGCAACATCCACATTTGGATTGAAACTGAGAATACAGATAGTAGGAGGATACAGAGAAGGGTTTGTTGTCAGTAGTCAAAGGAGTACGAAGGATATCAAGCAACAGCAGGTCCAGCGACCCCTCAAGGCTGCTTGCCCTCCAAAACACTGATGGTCAAGTATCCAAACAGTACTAGAGTGGGTAAGGGAAACATGGAAAGGGAAGACTGCCTATGTTAACACCTTATTGGCGGGCTAGGAGGTCTAGCGGACCGTAGCGCCCAGCGTTTTTTTTTTACCCTAAATAGGGTTGTTTACGTGATCATTTTCATGCCTAAATAAGACCCAGAGCGTAAAACAAGTATCTATCCCTGAAAGGGCGTAAACAGAGCTTTCCAATGACACCCGAACCATCCTTGTATGACCGCTGGTTCTCTTGCAACGATCGTGCAACACGAGTGCAAAAACCCTGTAATTAGGTAATTTCCCTTCATAATTCCCTTTGTAGCGAGTGTGACGCATGTCGAGTATGAGCATGCTGTACAGAACGCCCAGTCAGGCCCCACTCTCGCTAGGATCGTCAGGGCAGGAACTTTGGCTGTAGTCTGTGTAGAGTTTCCTAACTTAGTTTATGTGAGCCGTTGTACTATAAGTATTATAAATATGTATTTTGTTTTCATCTGAGTCAACGAGTTCTATTTTATATCATTAGTTATAAGTATTGTGTGTGGGACTTATATGTAATGATGAGAGGAGAGAGAGAGAGATATTACGTAACGGGGACCAGTGAGTGCGCCACGCGGGCAGATAGGCCTAATTCCCTCCTCCCTCCTCCCTTCCTCCCTTTCAGCGCGTGGGAAGTTCTTTGTCGATCCCAGATTGAGAGAGAATATGACGTCATGATTGCCAGTGGGCGGTCCTTAAGTAGTTTGAGATATGCCGCTAGAGGGCCGAGTATAAAAAGAGAGGTTCTTGCCACCATTCTTCAGAACTCATCAGGCAAAGCGACTTCTCATATCCCTTGCAACTATCCATATTCTTCCGACTGATGTGAACTTTCTCTACTCTCTGAACAGCCTATCTTCTTCTCTTCTCGTCCCTGTTTAACCTCCATGACCCCTTTGGTGCAGATTTAGTCAGCCAAAGTATTATCGCTTGAGTTCTCACGAGATAAGTGCCTGTTAGATAGCCTATTTTTGGAAGGGTTAACTAGAATAGGATTGATTGATGTTTGTTGCACTCGTATATGCATTTCCCTGTGTGCGATTATTCATGTTCCTGTTTTCTGCTGGTTTAGGCAATGCTAGACTGGGATAGGGTTTCTGAGTTGTGATTTCCTATGAGTACTAGGTTGCGGTTGAACCAGTACAATTGCAACGGAGACGTGGAACGCCTAGGTGGTCTTTCTGACTGTGTACCGTGGGAGTTTAGCACTGTGTTGCGAGTGAGGGCTTTTGCCTATGCCACCCAACACTGTGTTATCTCATTTGCTTGACTTTGAGAGGATCGCCAGGAGAGAACCAGATACTAGTGATCTGGATCTCTCAAGAGAGCATCCCGTCAATTACCGTAATTTGGCCGCACAGTCTTAAGGACCTCGCTAGGCTACGAGCCGCTTGCTCAGCCATTGTCTCTTAACCTTAGATATCCCAGCTAGACTTTGCTCGACCAGCAGATACAGCATAGTATTGAAGCTTCTCCTTATGTATATTATTGTTTAAGCACTATTGATTTCATGTGTGGCACGCTTAGCTGCTTCAGAGATTAGTGGCCCACGAGCACAATCTTAGTAGGCTATTGCCAGTGCATTGTCGGAGTACTTCTTCTTAATGTTTGCCATATCCTATTGCTTATTCTTATAATTCTTCTTATGTCAATTTAAAGCCTTTAATTACCAGTGAGTTATTCATTAAATTGCTGTTCAAAATCCGATACTTACTTCTTATGAGTATTCGAGAAGCATCTAACTTATCAGAAGATTCCTTGCTTGATGCTCGAGGACTATTGTTTAACGTAACGTAATAGTGCCGATCCGAAGTAGAGGGTGGAGGACTTCTTAAGTTCTTAGTTCAAGGGTGGATTACTTCGGCTTCGGCCAACACTATTCTTTAGTGTTGTAGTACTTTCTTCTTTGTTTGATTGTTGACCAGACTAGATAACTCCCGTCTAGTTATTAGTCTGTTGTGTGAAACGCTAGTACTGAGTTCTTGTATACCCCGTTATAGCAGATAGAACTCTGGAGGGTAGTGGCGTTTTTTGTTCGGCTGGCAGTACTCTGGGGTTGGGATCGTGTGTTTCCGTTGTGGCAGCGAGCCATACTCGAGTCCTGTGTAAGAGCCCTAGTGTACCCGAGTGCCCGGTCGTAACAAATGGCGACCTTGCTTAGGATTTTGTGAACAGTATAATTTTTTGCAGAGTTGTACAACATTTTTTTGTTCGTACTTTAGCGTACATATTGAAGAATATTTTTTTTTGTAAGGCAATTAGGAGAGCATTTAAGAGACTCCAGTTAATTTAGTAATTAGTGCTTGCATAAGGGAGTTTAACACTTTTGTCTCGAGAATTTTTTGGTGAACTTCAGTATGTCGGGCCCTAGTACTGACGAGGAGCGAGAGATGCTAAGTGAGGAGGTGCCGTTAGTAACTAGTGAGGAGGATGCTAGACTTTTTGTGAGTAAGCGGTACCACGTGACGGAGGAGAGGCTGACTGGGGTGAATGTTTATGGCTTGCACCTGATAGCCAAGGTTTTGGGTCTATCCAATGTAGGAGGGATGTCCAAGGGGGAGCTGATTTCCTGGGTGTTGCGTGGGCGACATGGGGTTTCGGAGGAGAGGGCGTTTGGGGGGGTTCCTCCCCAGATCCCCTCTCACTCGACTCCCACAGTGCCGTCCACTCAGTTGCCGGAGGTTAGCACTCTCCCACAGAGGGATGAGCATTGGAAGATTGGAGTGCCCTCGGGCGGTGCGTATGGTGGTTCCCCAGTTCTTGCCCCCCCTCCTTCAGTAGTGGCAGCTCCCTCTTCCGGCCTGTCTCCTGAGATGATATTTAAACTCGAGCTTGCTAAAATGGAGAATGAGGCTAGGAAGCAGGAGAATGAGACTGAGGTTAGGAAGCAGGAGAATGAGACTAGGAGGCATGAGATTGAGGTTAGGAGGCACGAGGCTGAGCTTAGGTACGACTCAGAGAAATATTGTGCTCAAATAGATTTAGATAAGACTCGTGCAGAGTCGACAGGGATTCGGATGGGCCGTGAGGGCCAAGTAAGAGAACAGTCCTTGTCCCACTTAGTCAAGTTGGTGCCGGCATTTAGTGAAACTGAAGTCACAGAATTTTTTAATCGTTTTGAGAAGAAGTGTAGGGAGCATAATTGGCCTGAAGAGAAGTGGGCAGCTCTGGTCTCCTCAAGACTTACGGGTAAGGGTCTGAAGGCTTATGATGCACTGCCTTTAGAGTCTTGCATTGACTACCCAGAATTGAAGAGAGCTGTCCTACGGGCATACGAGTTGCAACCAGAAACATATCGATTGAAGTTTCGGGGTGTTACAAAGACTAGGGAGGCGACCTTTCTTGAGCATGCCCGGGACTTAAAAGATGCACTTACAAACTGGACACGTTCTGAGAAAGCTGAGACGGCCGAACAGTTGACGGAGCTGTTTCTGCTCGAGCAGTTTTATAAGTGTACAGGTGCAGAAATGACTTTAACTATTAAAGAAAAGAATCCAAAAACTCTACAGGAGGCAGCTGAGATGGCTGACCTCCGGCTATCATTAATTCGTGGGTGCGGGTCTGCCCAGCGTAGTGAGGCAGGTAACAAGGGGCGTGACGCCCCACCCCCCCGAGTTAGTAATATATCTTATGCAAACAAGTACAAGAGTTATGATACCAAGACTGACCACAAGACTAGCACCGTCCCATTTAAGAAGGGGCCGGGCCCTTCCCAGTACCAAGGGAAGCCCAAAGGGGAGTTAGAGTGTTATCAATGTCATAAAAAGGGGCACTTTGCAAGAGTCTGTCCTAGCAAACCACCTACAGCAGCTGTGTCTTTGGCCTGCAACATTGGTGTGTCTCTGAAGCCTTCTGAGTTTGCCCGGGGCAGTTCGTCAGAGGCTGAGGCACAGCCAATGCAGAAGCACCTGGGAGGCTCGAACCCTGCTCAGGATGTTTTTTGCGACCATAGAGGACGGGGTTGCGTGATGTGGGCGGGGCGCAAGCATGGAGTAGAGGTCTTGCGTGATACAGGTGCTTCCCAGACTTTGATGAAAAACTTGACTGGCTACCCTATAAATGCGGCTCGGGTGGTGGTGGTGCAGGGTATTAATGCAACTCGGTCATACCCGCTGGTGCGGTTGGAGTTGGAGGTGGATGGTGTGGCACGTGAATTGGATGTTGGGATTGTGGAGAAACTGCCAGTGGAGGGCGTCGACCTTCTTCTCGGCAACGACTTTGCAATGCCCGCTTCTGAGGTTCTACCCTTAGTCGTTGCCGAGAGGCCGGCCGACGTGAGTAGGGAAGAGCGAGAGTGGGTCGAGCGGTGCCAGGCACAACCCATGGCGTGTGCTGTCACCCGAGCTCGGGCAGCTAAAGTGTCACAGCCTAGTCCTCCGTCTTCAGACCAGCAGAGGAACGATCAACAGGAGGAGGCTAAAGCTGGAGTTGGTTTTAAGAGTTTTGACTCGGCGGCTCTCCTGGGTGATTCAGTATTAGCACCATTACTTAGTTCTGGAGTAGCCCCTGGGCCTGTCATCGAGAGTGACGAGGCTGGGCATGACGAGTCTCCACGACAGCAACGTTATGAACATCGAGAGAGACAGAGGGAGCAGCTCAGTATCGGGGAGGGTCATGCATTGCTCCGGGAGCAGTTAGATCGCTTGGCACCCTCAGATATACGTCGGTTGCAGCTGGAGGACCCTGAGCTCCAAACGTGTGCTAATGGAGCTGTGGAGCTCGACGAGGACGGTGATGCACAGCCGGGAGATTTTTTTTATTTAGATGGCATCCTGTATCGGCGTTTTCAAGACCCTAACCGTAGCTGGAAGATGGGGTCCGGGGTAGTGGACCAGTTGATGGTGCCGCGGGAGTGCAGGGATAGCCTACTGAGTTTGGCGCATGACACACCGCTGGCAGGACATTTGGGGGTAAGAAAAACGGTGGCGGCTTTGGGGAAGTTGTTTTGGTGGCCGGGGATGAAGTCTCATGTGCAGTCCTGGATAAACTCATGTGATATTTGTCAACGGGTCGGGAAACCAAACCAAGTTATTCCTAAAGCTCCGTTGCACCCTATTCCTGTAATTGGGCCACCTTTTAGTAAGATTGTTGTTGACATGGTTGGTCCCCTCCCTCCCACAAAGGCTGGTAATAAATTTTTGTTAACCATCATGGATGTTGCCACTAGATACCCCGATGCATACCCCATGAAAAACGGCATGGCTAAGACGGTAGTCAGTAACTTGTTGTGGTACTTTTCAAGGTACGGGTACCCGGAGGAGATTCAGTCTGATCAGGGGTCCAATTTCACCTCCAATCTCTTTAAGCAAACAATGCAACAGCATGGAATACGGGCGGTGGTATCGTCAGCGTATCACCCTGAGAGCCAAGGGGTGCTTGAGCGGTGGCATGCCACCCTTAAAAGCATGCTCAGGTGTTATTGTGCTGATAACGGAAGAGATTGGGATCTTGGATTGCCGTATGTACTGTTTGCTGCTCGGGAAGTGCCTGGTGAGAGCCTGGGATTTAGTCCAAACGAGCTGATTTTTGGACACCGAGTCAGGGGCCCCCTTAATATGCTGCGGGAAATTTGGGAAGGAACTGTGCCGCCTTGTTCCTTGTTGAAGTATGTGTTTGAAAGCCGTGAGCGCATGCTTAAGAGTCTGGAGATGGCAGGTCGGAATTTAACAGGGTCACAAGCTTTAATGAAGGACAGGTATGATCGCAAAGTGAAGCTCCGGGAGTTCATTGTGGGACAGGAGGTGTTGATTTTGTTGCCTTTGGTGGGTAACCCCTTGTCGGCGAAGTATACTGGACCCTATAAAATTGTGGAGAAAATTTCGGACCTAGATTACCTTGTTGCCACTCCAGACAGGAGGAAGAAGAATCAGTTATGTCACGTGAACCTGATAAAAGAGTATGTGAGGCGCCCCTCTGAGCCTCTCACTGTCCCTGTGTTGGCTTGTTGCGGCCGTGGTGGAGAAGGAGAGGGGGACAGTCAAGCTTCAGAGGAGGATAGCTGGGATCACCATGTTTCAGCGGATCAGTGGGCGGGGAACTCGAGCCTAAGGGCTGACGAGGCTATAGCCCATTTGCCTGAGCCGCAATTTGAAGCTATCCGTCAGTTGCTCGGTTTATACCCCACTGTATTCGCTGAACATCCAGGCCTCACTACTCAGGCTATGCATGATGTTGACGTGGGGCACCATCTACCCTTTAAGTCAATCCCATACCGTGTGCCCCCCATAAAACTACCCGCTCTGAGGGATGAGTTGGAGTATATGCTCGGTAGAGGGTTGATAGAGAAAGGTACCGTTAAATGGACTTCCCCCGTAACACTGCAGCCTAAACCAGATGGCAAGGTACGCTTCTGTATTGATTTCCGTAGGCTAAACGATTTGACTCCAACTAACCCATATCCTCTTCCTCGGGTTGATGATAGTGTTGATAAAATTGGTAATGCTCGGTTTTTGTCTAAAGTTGATTTAGTAAAAGGTTACTGGCAAGTACCTTTGTCCGAGCGCGCTAAAGAGGTATGTGGTTTTGTGGTGGACGGGAGTACTTACCGGTGTAATGTTATGCCCTACGGACTTAAGAATGCACCAGCAACGTTTCAGAACCTGATGAACGAAATTGTCAAGGACATTCCAAATTGCACCGTATACTTGGACGATGTAATCATTTATGATGACGACTTTGAGAGCCATTGTGAGCACCTGGAGACCTTGTTCCGGAAACTTAGTGAAGCAAGTCTGGTAGTAAATTTGGCAAAGTGTGACTTCGAAAAAGCCACTGTGCAGTACCTTGGGTTTGTAGTGGGAAGGGGACAGGTGTGCCCTCCTCAGAACAAGGTACAGGCTATCAATAAATTTCCGCACCCAACCACCAAGAAGCAGATCATGAGATTCTTGGGTATGATAGGCTACTACAGACGCTTTATAAAAGGTTACTCCACGGTGTTGGCACCTCTCACAGATTTGTTATCTAAAGACAAAAAGTTTTTGTGGGCGCCTGAGTGTGAAAAGGCTTTTAATTTAGTGAAGCATTTGCTGTGTACTCACCCGATACTCAGGGCCCCAGACTTTAACAGGCCTTTTCAGCTGGCAACAGATGCTAGTGGTGTAGGGGCTGGTGCCGTCTTGCTACAGACAGACAATGAAGGTGTGGAACACCCAGTAAGTTTCTTTTCTAAGAAGTTCAATGCTGCACAAAAGAACTATTCTACAATAGAAAAGGAATTACTGGCGATTGTGCTGTCACTCAGGCACTTCGAGGTGTATGTTCCAGCCTATGGCCCAGTCGTGGTTATCTACACTGATCATCACCCTTTGAGATTCCTAAATCAATTTCACAATCGCAATATGAGACTGACCCGGTGGTCATTGATGTTGCAGGAGTATAACCTGGACATCCGGCATATTGCGGGATGTGACAATGTGATTGCGGATTGTTTATCGAGGGTAGATGATCAGTCGTAGGCTATCACAGGTGTATGATCCCGAAGAGATTGACACACGGGTAGCCTCCTGCTTTGGTTTGAGTAGTATTTTGCGCTTGGTGCTTGTTGGCTCGCGGTTGTAGCCCAGCGTATTGGGTCGTAAAGCAGGATTGTTGAGCGTTTGGTATAGAAGAAAATAGGCTGCCCTTATAGTGCAGCCGGAAAAAAACATATTAAAATATAAAAATCATATAAAAACTCTTTCTTTTTGATGAAGATAATTGTATAAGTTTGTCATAGCCTATAAAGTTTGAGTAGTCCACGAACTATCAAACGGCTGAGCTGCTGTAAGCTCGCTCTGGGAGCATGATATTATGTCTTTTACTATTGTTGGGAGGAGTTATGAAATGTGATTTTTTTTTTTTTTTATAAGATGTGTTTTAGTGATAAACTCAGCGTTGTTTTAGTGCCATGCGGTCGCTGGGTGTGAGGGGTTTGATGGGGTTCTGTATATCAGATTTTAGCTCAGGGTTGAGCAAGTAAAATCTTGGGGGAGGTGTGACGCATGTCGAGTATGAGCATGCTGTACAGAACGCCCAGTCAGGCCCCACTCTCGCTAGGATCGTCAGGGCAGGAACTTTGGCTGTAGTCTGTGTAGAGTTTCCTAACTTAGTTTATGTGAGCCGTTGTACTATAAGTATTATAAATATGTATTTTGTTTTCATCTGAGTCAACGAGTTCTATTTTATATCATTAGTTATAAGTATTGTGTGTGGGACTTATATGTAATGATGAGAGGAGAGAGAGAGAGATATTACGTAACGGGGACCAGTGAGTGCGCCACGCGGGCAGATAGGCCTAATTCCCTCCTCCCTCCTCCCTTCCTCCCTTTCAGCGCGTGGGAAGTTCTTTGTCGATCCCAGATTGAGAGAGAATATGACGTCATGATTGCCAGTGGGCGGTCCTTAAGTAGTTTGAGATATGCCGCTAGAGGGCCGAGTATAAAAAGAGAGGTTCTTGCCACCATTCTTCAGAACTCATCAGGCAAAGCGACTTCTCATATCCCTTGCAACTATCCATATTCTTCCGACTGATGTGAACTTTCTCTACTCTCTGAACAGCCTATCTTCTTCTCTTCTCGTCCCTGTTTAACCTCCATGACCCCTTTGGTGCAGATTTAGTCAGCCAAAGTATTATCGCTTGAGTTCTCACGAGATAAGTGCCTGTTAGATAGCCTATTTTTGGAAGGGTTAACTAGAATAGGATTGATTGATGTTTGTTGCACTCGTATATGCATTTCCCTGTGTGCGATTATTCATGTTCCTGTTTTCTGCTGGTTTAGGCAATGCTAGACTGGGATAGGGTTTCTGAGTTGTGATTTCCTATGAGTACTAGGTTGCGGTTGAACCAGTACAATTGCAACGGAGACGTGGAACGCCTAGGTGGTCTTTCTGACTGTGTACCGTGGGAGTTTAGCACTGTGTTGCGAGTGAGGGCTTTTGCCTGTGCCACCCAACACTGTGCTATCTCATTTGCTTGACTTTGAGAGGATCGCCAGGAGAGAACCAGATACTAGTGATCTGGATCTCTCAAGAGAGCATCCCGTCAATTACCGTAATTTGGCCGCACAGTCTTAAGGACCTCGCTAGGCTACGAGCCGCTTGCTCAGCCATTGTCTCTTAACCTTAGATATCCCAGCTAGACTTTGCTCGACCAGCAGATACAGTATAGTATTGAAGCTTCTCCTTATGTATATTATTGTTTAAGCACTATTGATTTCATGTGTGGCACGCTTAGCTACTTCAGAGATTAGTGGCCCACGAGCACAATCGTAGTAGGCTATTGCCAGTGCATTGTCGGAGTACTTCTTCTTAATGTTTGCCATATCCTATTGCTTATTCTTATAATTCTTCTTATGTCCATTTAAAGCCTTTAATTACCAGTGAGTTATTCATTAAATTGCTGTTCAAAATCCGATACTTACTTCTTATGAGTATTCGAGAAGCATCTAACTTATCAGAAGATTCCTTGCTTGATGCTCGAGGACTATTGTTTAACGTAACGTAATAGTGCCGATCCGAAGTAGAGGGTGGAGGACTTCTTAAGTTCTTAGTTCAAGGGTGGATTACTTCGGCTTCGGCCAACACTATTCTTTAGTGTTGTAGTACTTTCTTCTTTGTTTGATTGTTGACCAGACTAGATAACTCCCGTCTAGTTATTAGTCTGTTGTGTGAAACGCTAGTACCGAGTTCTTGTATACCCCGTTATAGCAGATAGAACTCTGGAGGGTAGTGGCGTTTTTTGTTCGGCTGGCAGTACTCTGGGGTTGGGATCGTGTGTTTCCGTTGTGGCAGCGAGCCATACTCGAGTCCTGTGTAAGAGCCCTAGTGTACCCGAGTGCCCGGTCGTAACATTGGTAATAAGGGCACCAGGATTGAACGCAGTATTCCAGAAGAGGGCGGACTAAGGAATTGTAAAGGGTTAGGATAACATCTTTGGATTTATGCTCAAATGACCTGCCTATAAAGCCAATTATTTTGTTTGCCTTCTTAACAACTTCTGAACATTGTTGACTCGGTTTTAGGTTACTCGATATTGTTACTCCCAGATCGGTTTCTTTGTTTACATTCTTAAGCTGAGTGCCATTCATCGAATAGTTTGCTTTCTCATTTAGGTATCCGATATGTAGTACTTTACATTTATCCGCATTGAAACTCATTTGCCAAATTTGGGCCCAACATGACAATTTATCTAGATTGTGTTGCATATCGTCAACTTGTTCTTTTGAGAGTACGCTATTTGCAATTTTTGTATCGTCAGCAAATTTCGAGACTGTACAGGTGAGACCCTCATCTATGTCGTTGATGTAAATTAGAAAGAGAATTGGTCCTAGTACCGATCCCTGGGGTACCCCACTACTTACATTGGTCCATTTAGATGCCTTACCGTTTATGACTAGTCTTTGCTTTCTGTCGCTGAGCCAATTTTCTATCCATTTCAACACACCGTCTTGTATTCCATGCGCTTTTAGTTTTAGCAGTAATCGTTTGTGGGGAACTTTGTCAAAGGCCTTTTGAAAATCAAGGTATATAATATCTACAGCTTTACTCTCATTGTAGAGGTTGAAGATATCGTGGAAGAAGTCTAAGAGGTTTGTTAAACAGGAACGTTTTTTACGAAAGCCGTGTTGAGTATCTTTAAGTAAGTTATTTGCCTCCAAGTGATTTACGAGTCTGTCTCTTATGACCGTTTCTAGCATTTTACATACAATTGAGGTTAAGCTAATTGGACGATAGTTACTGGGTAGGGATTTGCTGCCTTTTTTGAATATCGGTGTTACGTTGGCTAGCTTCCACTGATCAGGCATAGTCCCAGACTGCAAGGATTCATTGAATAGCAATGTCAGTGGTTTGGAGAGCTCATCCTTAGCTTCCTTTAGAACTCTAGGTGAGATTGTATCAGGTCCAGGCGTTTTATTTACCTTGAGTTTATCTAAACAATTCAATACTTCTCTCTCTGTAACGGTGATATTGCTTAGAACATCTGAATTATCAATCTGAATCGGCGATGGTGTAGGGATATCACTGAGGTCTTCGGTTGTAAAAACTGATGCAAAGAAGGTATTGAGGGCATTACTCATTTGTACTTCGTCTTTGGTGTATTCTCCATTTTCATCGACTAACGGTCCAACAGTTGAAGTAACTACTTTTTTCTTTCTGATATAACTATAGAATTCTTTCGGGTTTGTTTTACTTTGATTCGCAACATGTAACTCCAGGGTCTTTTTACTTTGCTTAATTAACTTTTTGGCTTTGCGTCGTAGCTCTACAAATTTCACCCGTTCTTCGTCATTTTGTGAGGATTTTAATCTATCATTAGCAAATTTTTTAGCAAGCAGACAGTCTGAAATATCTTTATTCCACCATTTGGGCTTATCATTTTGGCCTGGACGCCGTATTTTCGATGGTATGCAGTCTTGCACTGCCTTAAGGTAAGTGGTTGTGAAACACTCCCAAGATGTATTTATGTCGTTATTGTTAGTCAGAAAGCTCCAGTCAGTTTCTTTAAGTTTTGATTTAAGTTTATGAAAATTTGCTTTCTTGAAATTAGGGACTTTCTCAATGCTGCTATTTGATTTGTTACTAGTAAACTTTAAAGTGAAAGTTATCGTACGATGGTCGCTGTTACTGAATTCATCACCAACATTCAAATTCTCTATTAATTCTTCTTTTGTTGCGAGTACAAGGTCAAGCACATTATTACCACGGGTCGGAGATTGTACAAATTGAAAAAGTGAACTCTCTTGCAAGTTAGCATAGAGGTCGTGTCCAGAGTGTGAAGTAAGAATATCGCCCCATTTAGTCACGGGTAAGTTGAAATCGCCAAGAATTACGGTATCTTGTATGTTAGTTATTTCTGCAATTTGTTCATAAATTTCACTGTCAGTTTGCACTGATTGAGATGGGGGTCTGTATAATAAAGCTAGTGTTATTTTAGTTCCTCGTTTATTATTTAATAGTACGTAAGATATGTCTATATTCGCAATTTGAGGTTTTGACATTAAGACGGGATTAAGACTTTCCTTTATAAAAAACAGAACTCCTCCTCCATTTCTATTGATCCGACTTTTCTCAAACATTGTATAACCAGGAAGCGTATATTCGGCTAAAAAGTCTCTGTCTTCCGTATTTAACCAAGATTCTGTAATGCCGATTATATCATAATGTTCTGTAAACACGATTTCCTCTAGATCTGAAAATTTATTGCGTATGCTACGAGCATTTACATAAAACACCTTAAGAGTATTAGAGTTGGATGTTACTGATTGTGCATTGTCTGAATTTTCAGTTCGTATTTGACTTACACTACCCTGTCTTGGTTCTGGTTGACCCCGTTTTTTGAACGGAAATCCTTGACTGCATCGTTCAGCAGACGACCAAGACGTGCAGCTCCTACTTCATTGAGATGTACACCATCTCCTGAAAACAAAGATTTATCATAGTAAAAATTATCCCACGTGTCGACAAAGCCGATGTTCTCCTCCCTGCAGAGTTTGGCTAGTCGGCGATTTGTACTGGTAGCTATGTTGTAGAATCGGTTTTCTACATCAATCCGGGGAACAATTCCTGAAATTAAGATTCTATTAGATTTTTCCTTGAAGGACCTGATCAGCCGCCGGTACTTGCAAAGTAGTTCCTCTGACCGCGTCCGTTGGACATCGTTAGATCCAACGTGGATGATGTACGTAGTGCTTGCGGGGGCGAGCCTGGAAACCTCTTCCAGAGCCGCAACAATGTCGTCCACGCCGCCACCTGGGATACAGAATCGCTTTCTGGTCCTGGGTGCCCTGGCGCAGAACTCGGTTAGTTGGCCACGGACCATGGAGTCGCCCACAAGCCGAACTTCTTCCGTTTCCTCTTCCTCGTCAATAGCCAGAATTTTGAAGCGGTTTTGGCATGTTGTCGGGATGACCTTCCTGGTACTGGTACTGGGATGGACATTGTTTCTCACTAACTGAAAGTTGTCCTGGGGGGGAGTGAGAGTAGAGTCATTATTATTATCTGCAACATCTAAGGTAGCTGCTGGTGTGGGTACCGGTACTGTATGCACTGGAATGGCGGTTGACATAGTAGTGGTTTCTTGGGCCGAGGGCACTCCTACGTTGAGTGTGGCAAATTCTTGAAGGGATTCAAGCTTCGTAGTCAGGGCATCGATCTTGCGGTGAGCTGCATTCAATTCATCCGCAATCTTCTCTCGGAGCTGGCAAAATCTACAAATTTGGACATCAGTATCAACAAACATGGTAGGGCCAAATTTACCGGAACAACTCGTGCAGGTTCGTTGCGGCGCCATGACGATATAATCACAATATGCCTGAAAATCACACAAATTTATGTTAGCAAAATGGTACAATTAAAGCCTGAAAATCACAAAAAATGTATGTTAGCAATGTGATACAATTAATTCCTGAAAATCACAAAAAAATTTGTTAGCAATATGATAAAATTAATATGCCTGTAAATCACAAAAAAATATGTTAGCAATAGAACACAATTTATGCCTGAAAAAAACAAAAATTTATGTTAGCAGTATGACACAGTTAAAGCCTGAAAATCACAAATGGACTAGAAATTTGTTACAAAATTTACTGGAAAAAAAAAGTGGGAGAGGGTTAATGTAGCCTAGTGAAAAAACTGGAAAACAGTATACAGTACAGTAACAAAAAATATTTGTTAGCAATATGGTACAATTAATGCCTGTAAATCACAAAAATAATATGTTAATCACAAAAAGAATATTATGGCTGTAAATCACAAAAAATATGTTAGCAATAGAACACAATTTATGCCTGAAAATATAAAACAAAATTGATGTTAACAGTATGACACAGTTAAAGCCTGAAAATTGTAAATGGACTAGTAATTTGTTACAAAATTTTCTGGGAGAAAAAAAGGGGAGAGGGTTAATGTAGCCTAGTGAGAACACTGGAAAGCAGTATACAGTACAGTAACAAAAAATATTGGTTAGCAATATGGTACAATTAATGCCTGTAAATCACAAAAAGAATATGTTGATCACAAAAAGAATATGTTAGCAATAGAACACAATTTTATGCCTGAAAATAAAAATAAAATTATGTTAGCAGTATGACACAGTTAGGCTAAAGCCTGTATATTAGTTTATACAGTGGTCGACACAATAATAATAATAATGGAGTTAGTAATATCCCTGGCAAGAGTGTGAGAGGCCTATTATGGTGACAAGTATCTGAAATGCGATTAATAAATAGGCTATCAAAAAGTATTACAGTAACTAAATTATTCTAACCCAATATTAAAACTATCTTGACAAATGTTAGTGTGTGCGATTTATATAGATAACCAAGATAAAAAAGTTCAACCAAGTACAGTATTGGCTAGACTTTGATATATAAAATACAAGAAGAGGGTTTGTTTATGCGTACACAGGTGGCGCTGGTATCGGCGGCGTCTCTACTAACCTGACAAATAGAATTTTGAAAAACAAACGTTTATCAGTCAAAACTACAGTACAATGTCATGCAAGATAACTACTGGGTGGTTTGCTAAGCACTTAACTACAGTGAGGGCTAAAATATCTACAATAAGTGCTAGAACTTTATAATATGAAACAAGCAAATAGTTTGTTTACTTTAGAGCGTCGGTCGTCACTAACCGGTACAAATGTAAACAAAAGCAGTCTCGATAAACAAACGTTTATCAGTCAAAAACACAGCAAAATTACATGCAAAGCAACTACAGGGCAGTTAAGCTAGAGCTTAGCTACAGCTCATGCAAACAAATAAGGGGATGAGTAATGGAGTACTCAAGTTATGGTCAGATTTCGAGCAGCGAGAGCGAAGTGCTGTTGGCGGGTTGGCGCGTCGGGCTCGAGTATGGTGGAGACACGAAGCGGGATTTAGAGCCTCTATAACTGGGCTATCTACACGAGACGTAGACATATAATAGAGCTAAAATCAGCCTAAAAACTAGGCTAGTTAACATTGAATTGACCAAAATAATATTCTCTCGAAAAATATTTTCTGAGATTGGACACTAAAGTGAATTGGTCTTGTATGGTGGAGACACGAAGCGGGATTTAGAGCCTCTATAACTGGGCTATGTACACGAGACGTAGACATATAATAGAGCTAAAATCAGCCTAAAAACTAGGCTAGTTAACATTGAATTGACCAAAATAATATTATCTCGAAAAATATTTTCTGAGATTGGACACTAAAGTGAATTGGTCTTGTATGGTGGAGACACGAAGCGGGATTTAGAGCCTCTATAACTGGGCTATGTACACGAGACGTAGACATATAATAGAGCTAAAATCAGCCTAAAAACTAGGCTAGTTAACATTGAATTGACCAAAATAATATTCTCTCGAAAAATATTTTCTGAGATTGGACACTAAAGTGAATTGGTCTTGTATGGTGGAGACACGAAGCGGGATTTAGAGCCTCTATAACTGGGCTATGTACACGAGACGTAGACATATAATAGAGCTAAAATCAGCCTAAAAACTAGGCTAGTTAACATTGAATTGACCAAAATAATATTCTCTCAAAAAATATTTTCTGAGATTGGACACTAAAGTGAATTGGTCTTGTATGGTGGAGACACGAAGCGGGATTTAGAGCCTCTATAACTGGGCTATGTACACGAGACGTAGACATATAATAGAGCTAAAATCAGCCTAAAAACTAGGCTAGTTAACATTGAATTGACCAAAATAATATTCTCTCGAAAAATATTTTCTGAGATTGGACACTAAAGTGAATTGGTCTTGTATGGTGGAGACACGAAGCGGGATTTAGAGCCTCTATAACTGGGCTATGTACACGAGACGTAGACATATAATAGAGCTAAAATCAGCCTAAAAACTAGGCTAGTTAACATTGAATTGACCAAAATAATATTCTCTCGAAAAATATTTTCTGAGATTGGACACTAAAGTGAATTGGTCTTGTATGGTGGAGACACGAAGCGGGATTTAGAGCCTCTATAACTGGGCTATGTACACGAGACGTAGACATATAATAGAGCTAAAATCAGCCTAAAAACTAGGCTAGTTAACATTGAATTGACCAAAATAATATTCTCTCGAAAAATATTTTCTGAGATTGGACACTAAAGTGAATTGGTCTTGTATGGTGGAGACACGAAGCGGGATTTAGAGCCTCTATAACTGGGCTATGTACACGAGACGTAGACATATAATAGAGCTAAAATCAGCCTAAAAACTAGGCTAGTTAACATTGAATTGACCAAAATAATATTCTCTCGAAAAATATTTTCTGATATTGGACACTAAAGTGAATTGGTCTTGTATGGTGGAGACACGAAGCGGGATTTAGAGCCTCTATAACTGGGCTATGTACACGAGACGTAGACATATAATAGAGCTAAAATCAGCCTAAAAACTAGGCTAGTTAACATTGAATTGACCAAAATAATATTCTCTCGAAAAATATTTTCTGAGATTGGACACTAAAGTGAATTGGTCTTGTATGGTGGAGACACGAAGCGGGATTTAGTGCCTCTATAACTGGGCTATCTACACGAGACGTAGACATATAATAGAGCTAAAATCAGCCTAAAAACTAGGCTAGTTAACATTGAATTGACCAAAATAATATTCTCTCGAAAAATATTTTCTGAGATTGGACACTAAAGTGAATTGGTCTTGTATGGTGGAGACACGAAGCGGGATTTAGAGCCTCTATAACTGGGCTATGTACACGAGACGTAGACATATAATAGAGCTAAAATCAGCCTAAAAACTAGGCTAGTTAACATTGAATTGACCAAAATAATATTCTCTCGAAAAATATTTTCTGAGATTGGACACTAAAGTGAATTGGTCTTGTATGGTGGAGACACGAAGCGGGATTTAGAGCCTCTATAACTGGGCTATCTACACGAGACGTAGACATATAATAGAGCTAAAATCAGCCTAAAAACTAGGCTAGTTAACATTGAATTGACCAAAATAATATTCTCTCGAAAAATATTTTCTGAGATTGGACACTAAAGTGAATTGGTCTTGTATGGTGGAGACACGAAGCGGGATTTAGAGCCTCTATAACTGGGCTATGTACACGAGACGTAGACATATAATAGAGCTAAAATCAGCCTAAAAACTAGGCTAGTTAACATTGAATTGACCAAAATAATATTCTCTCGAAAAATATTTTCTGAGATTGGACACTAAAGTGAATTGGTCTTGTATGGTGGAGACACGAAGCGGGATTTAGAGCCTCTATAACTGGGCTATGTACACGAGACGTAGACATATAATAGAGCTAAAATCAGCCTAAAAACTAGGCTAGTTAACATTGAATTGACCAAAATAATATTCTCTCGAAAAATATTTTCTGAGATTGGACACTAAAGTGAATTGGTCTTGAATGGTGGAGACACGAAGCGGGATTTAGAGCCTCTATAACTGGGCTATGTACACGAGACGTAGACATATAATAGAGCTAAAATCAGCCTAAAAACTAGGCTAGTTAACATTGAATTGACCAAAATAATATTCTCTCGAAAAATATTTTCTGAGATTGGACACTAAAGTGAATTGGTCTTGTATGGTGGAGACACGAAGCGGGATTTAGAGCCTCTATAACTGGGCTATGTACACGAGACGTAGACATATAATAGAGCTAAAATCAGCCTAAAAACTAGGCTAGTTAACATTGAATTGACCAAAATAATATTCTCTCGAAAAATATTTTCTGAGATTGGACACTAAAGTGAATTGGTCTTGTATGGTGGAGACACGAAGCGGGATTTAGAGCCTCTATAACTGGGCTATGTACACGAGACGTAGACATATAATAGAGCTAAAATCAGCCTAAAAACTAGGCTAGTTAACATTGAATTGACCAAAATAATATTCTCTCGAAAAATATTTTCTGAGATTGGACACTAAAGTGAATTGGTCTTGTATGGTGGAGACACGAAGCGGGATTTAGAGCCTCTATAACTGGGCTATGTACACGAGACGTAGACATATAATAGAGCTAAAATCAGCCTAAAAACTAGGCTAGTTAACATTGAATTGACCAAAATAATATTCTCTCGAAAAATATTTTCTGAGATTGGACACTAAAGTGAATTGGTCTTGTATGGTGGAGACACGAAGCGGGATTTAGAGCCTCTATAACTGGGCTATGTACACGAGACGTAGACATATAATAGAGCTAAAATCAGCCTAAAAACTAGGCTAGTTAACATTGAATTGACCAAAATAATATTCTCTCGAAAAATATTTTCTGAGATTGGACACTAAAGTGAATTGGTCTTGTATGGTGGAGACACGAAGCGGGATTTAGAGCCTCTATAACTGGGCTATGTACACGAGACGTAGACATATAATAGAGCTAAAATCAGCCTAAAAACTAGGCTAGTTAACATTGAATTGACCAAAATAATATTCTCTCGAAAAATATTTTCTGAGATTGGACACTAAAGTGAATTGGTCTTGTATGGTGGAGACACGAAGCGGGATTTAGAGCCTCTATAACTGGGCTATGTACACGAGACGTAGACATATAATAGAGCTAAAATCAGCCTAAAAACTAGGCTAGTTAACATTGAATTGACCAAAATAATATTCTCTCGAAAAATATTTTCTGAGATTGGACACTAAAGTGAATTGGTCTTGTATGGTGGAGACACAAAGCGGGATTTAGAGCCTCTATAACTGGGCTATGTACACGAGACGTAGACATATAATAGAGCTAAAATCAGCCTAAAAACTAGGCTAGTTAACATTGAATTGACCAAAATAATATTCTCTCGAAAAATATTTTCTGAGATTGGACACTAAAGTAAATTGGTCTTGTATGGTGGAGACACGTAGCGGGATTCAGAGCCTCTATAACTCGGCTATGTACACGAGACGTAGACATATAATAGAGCTAAAATCAGCCTAAAAACTAGGCTAGTTAACATTGAATTGACCAAAATAATATTCTCTCGAAAAATATTTTCTGAGATTGGACACTAAAGTGAATTGGTCTTGTATGGTGGAGACACGAAGCGGGATTTAGAGCCTCTATAACTGGGCTATGTACACGAGACGTAGACATATAATAGAGCTAAAATCAGCATAAAAACTAGGCTAGTTAACATTGAATTGACCAAAATAATATTCTCTCGAAAAATATTTTCTGAGATTGGACACTAAAGTGAATTGGTCTTGTATGGTGGAGACACGAAGCGGGATTTAGAGCCTCTATAACTGGGCTATGTTGTACACGAGACGTAGACATATAATAGAGCTAAAATCAGCCTAAAAACTAGGCTAGTTAACATTGAATTGCCAAATAATATTCTCTCGAAAAATATTTTCTGAGATTGGACACTAAAGTGAATTGGTCTTGTATGGTGGAGACACGAAGCGGGATTTAGAGCCTCTATAACTGGGCTATGTACACGAGACGTAGACATATAATAGAGCTAAAATCAGCCTAAAAACTAGGCTAGTTAACATTGAATTGACCAAAATAATATTCTCTCGAAAAATATTTTCTGAGATTGGATACTAAAGTGAATTGGTCTTGTATGGTGGAGACACGAAGCGGGATTTAGAGCCTCTATAACTGGGCTATGTACACGAGACGTAGACATATAATAGAGCTAAAATCAGCCTAAAAACTAGGCTAGTTAATATTGAATTGACCAAAATAATATTCTCTCGAAAAATATTTTCTGAGATTGGACACTAAAGTGAATTGGTCTTGTATGGTGGAAACACGAAGCGGGATTTAGAGCCTCTATAACTGGGCTATGTACACGAGACGTAGACATATAATAGAGCTAAAATCAGCCTAAAAACTAGGCTAGTTAACATTGAATTGACCAAAATAATATTCTCTCGAAAAATATTTTCTGAGATTGGACACTAAAGTGAATTGGTCTTGTATGTGGAGACACGAAGCGGGATTTAGAGCCTCTATAACTGGGCTATGTACACGAGACGTAGACATATAATAGAGCTAAAATCAGCCTAAAAACTAGGCTAGTTAACATTGAATTGACCAAAATAATATTCTCTCGAAAATATTTTCTGAGATTGGACACTAAAGTGAATTGGTCTTGTATGGTGGAGACACGAAGCGGGATTTAGAGCCTCTATAACTGGGCTATGTACACGAGACGTAGACATATAATAGAGCTAAAATCAGCCTAAAAACTAGGCTAGTTAACATTGAATTGACCAAAATAATATTCTCTCGAAAAATATTTTCTGAGATTGGACACTAAAGTGAATTGGTCTTGTATGGTGGAGACACGAAGCGGGATTTAGAGCCTCTATAACTGGGCTATGTACACGAGACGTAGACATATAATAGAGCTAAAATCAGCCTAAAAACTAGGCTAGTTAACATTGAATTGACCAAAATAATATTCTCTCGAAAAATATTTTCTGAGATTGGACACTAAAGTGAATTGGTCTTGTATGGTGGAGACACGAAGCGGGATTTAGAGCCTCTATAACTGGGCTATGTACACGAGACGTAGACATATAATAGAGCTAAAATCAGCCTAAAAACTAGGCTAGTTAACATTGAATTGACCAAAATAATATTCTCTCGAAAAATATTTTCTGAGATTGGACACTAAAGTGAATTGGACTTGTATGGTGGAGACACGAAGCGGGATTTAGAGCCTCTATAACTGGGCTATGTACATGAGACGTAGACATATAATAGAGCTAAAATCAGCCTAAAAACTAGGCTAGTTAACATTGAATTGACCAAAATAATATTCTCTCGAAAAATATTTTCTGAGATTGGACACTAAAGTGAATTGGTCTTGTATGGTGGAGACACGAAGCGGGATTTAGAGCCTCTATAACTGGGCTATCTACACGAGACGTAGACATATAATAGAGGTAAAATCAGCCTAAAAACTAGGCTAGTTAACATTGAATTGACCAAAATAATATTCTCTCAAAAAATATTTTCTGAGATTGGACACTAAAGTGAATTGGTCTTGTATGGTGGAGACACGAAGCGGGATTTAGAGCCTCTATAACTGGGCTATGTACACGAGACGTAGACATATAATAGAGCTAAAATCAGCCTAAAAACTAGGCTAGTTAACATTGAATTGACCAAAATAATATTCTCTCGAAAAATATTTTCTGATATTGGACACTAAAGTGAATTGGTCTTGTATGGTGGAGACACGAAGCGGGATTTAGAGCCTCTATAACTGGGCTATGTACACGAGACGTAGACATATAATAGAGCTAAAATCAGCCTAAAAACTAGGCTAGTTAACATTGAATTGACCAAAATAATATTCTCTCGAAAAATAATTTCTGAGATTGGACACTAAAGTGAATTGGTCTTGTATGGTGGAGACACGAAGCGGGATTTAGTGCCTCTATAACTGGGCTATCTACACGAGACGTAGACATATAATAGAGCTAAAATCAGCCAAAAAACTAGGCTAGTTAACATTGAATTGACCAAAATAATATTCTCTCGAAAAATATTTTCTGAGATTGGACACTAAAGTGAATTGGTCTTGTATGGTGGAGACACGAAGCGGGATTTAGAGCCTCTATAACTGGGCTATGTACACGAGACGTAGACATATAATAGAGCTAAAATCAGCCTAAAAACTAGGCTAGTTAACATTGAATTGACCAAAATAATATTCTCTCGAAAAATATTTTCTGAGATTGGACACTAAAGTGAATTGGTCTTGTATGGTGGAGACACAAAGCGGGATTTAGAGCCTCTATAACTGGGCTATGTACACGAGACGTAGTCATATAATAGAGCTAAAATCAGCCTAAAAACTAGGCTAGTTAACATTGAATTGACCAAAATAATATTCTCTCGAAAAATATTTTCTGAGATTGGACACTAAAGTGAATTGGTCTTGTATGGTGGAGACACGAAGCGGGATTTAGAGCCTCTATAACTGGGCTATGTACACGAGACGTAGACATATAATAGAGCTAAAATCAGCCTAAAAACTAGGCTAGTTAACATTGAATTGACCAAAATAATATTCTCTCGAAAAATATTTTCTGAGATTGGACACTAAAGTGAATTGGTCTTGTATGGTGGAGACACGAAGCGGGATTTAGAGCCTCTATAACTGGGCTATGTACACGAGACGTAGACATATAATAGAGCTAAAATCAGCCTAAAAACTAGGCTAGTTAACATTGAATTGACCAAAATAATATTCTCTCAAAAAATATTTTCTGAGATTGGACACTAAAGTGAATTGGTCTTGTATGGTGGAGACACGAAGCAGGATTTAGAGCCTCTATAACTGGGCTATCTACACGAGACGTAGACATATAATAGAGCGAAAATCAGCCTAAAAACTAGGCTAGTTAACATTGAATTGACCAAAGTAATATTCTCTCGAAAAATATTTTCTGAGATTGGACACTAAAGTGAATTGGTCTTGTATGGTGGAGACACGAAGCGGGATTTAGAGCCTCTATAACCTGGGCTATCTACACGAGACGTAGACATATAATAGAGCTAAAATCAGCCTAAAAACTAGGCTAGTTAACATTGAATTGACCAAAATAATATTCTCTCGAAAAATATTTTCTGAGATTGGACACTAAAGTAAATTGGTCTTGTATGGTGGAGACACGTAGCGGGATTCAGAGCCTCTATAACTCGGCTATGTACACGAGACGTAGACATATAATAGAGCTAAAATCAGCCTAAAAACTAGGCTAGTTAACATTGAATTGACCAAAATAATATTCTCTCGAAAAATATTTTCTGAGATTGGACACTAAAGTGAATTGGTCTTGTATGGTGGAGACACGAAGCGGGATTTAGAGCCTCTATAACTGGGCTATGTACACGAGACGTAGACATATAATAGAGCTAAAATCAGCCTAAAAACTAGGCTAGTTAACATCGAATTGACCAAAATAATATTCTCTCGAAAAATATTTTCTGAGATTGGACACTAAAGTGAATTGGTCTTGTATGGTGGAGACACGAAGCGGGATTTAGAGCCTCTATAACTGGGCTATGTACACGAGACGTAGACATATAATAGAGCTAAAATCAGCCTAAAAACTAGGCTAGTTAACATTGAATTGACCAAAATAATATTCTCTCGAAAAATATTTTCTGAGATTGGACACTAAAGTGAATTGGACTTGTATGGTGGAGACACGAAGCGGGATTTAGAGCCTCTATAACTGGGCTATGTACACGAGACGTAGACATATAATAGAGCTAAAATCAGCCTAAAAACTAGGCTAGTTAACATTGAATTGACCAAAATAATATTCTCTCGAAAAATATTTTCTGAGATTGGACACTAAAGTGAATTGGTCTTGTATGGTGGAGACACGAAGCGGGATTTAGAGCCTCTATAACTGGGCTATCTACACGAGACGTAGACATATAATAGAGGTAAAATCAGCCTAAAAACTAGGCTAGTTAACATTGAATTGACCAAAATAATATTCTCTCAAAAAATATTTTCTGAGATTGGACACTAAAGTGAATTGGTCTTGTATGGTGGAGACACGAAGCGGGATTTAGAGCCTCTATAACTGGGCTATGTACACGAGACGTAGACATATAATAGAGCTAAAATCAGCCTAAAAACTAGGCTAGTTAACATTGAATTGACCAAAATAATATTCTCTCGAAAAATATTTTCTGATATTGGACACTAAAGTGAATTGGTCTTGTATGGTGGAGACACGAAGCGGGATTTAGAGCCTCTATAACTGGGCTATGTACACGAGACGTAGACATATAATAGAGCTAAAATCAGCCTAAAAACTAGGCTAGTTAACATTGAATTGACCAAAATAATATTCTCTCGAAAAATAATTTCTGAGATTGGACACTAAAGTGAATTGGTCTTGTATGGTGGAGACACGAAGCGGGATTTAGTGCCTCCATAACTGGGCTATCTACACGAGACGTAGACATATAATAGAGCTAAAATCAGCCTAAAAACTAGGCTAGTTAACATTGAATTGACCAAAATAATATTCTCTCGAAAAATATTTTCTGAGATTGGACACTAAAGTGAATTGGTCTTGTATGGTGGAGACACGAAGCGGGATTTAGAGCCTCTATAACTGGGCTATGTACACGAGACGTAGACATATAATAGAGCTAAAATCAGCCTAAAAACTAGGCTAGTTAACATTGAATTGACCAAAATAATATTCTCTCGAAAAATATTTTCTGAGATTGGACACTAAAGTGAATTGGTCTTGTATGGTGGAGACACGAAGCGGGATTTAGAGCCTCTATAACTGGGCTATCTACACGAGACGTAGACATATAATAGAGCTAAAATCAGCCTAAAAACTAGGCTAGTTAACATTGAATTGACCAAAATAATATTCTCTCGAAAAATATTTTCTGAGATTGGACACTAAAGTGAATTGGTCTTGTATGGTGGAGACACGAAGCGGGATTTAGAGCCTCTATAACTGGGCTATCTACACGAGACGTAGACATATAATAGAGCTAAAATCAGCCTAAAAACTAGGCTAGTTAACATTGAATTGACCAAAATAATATTCTCTCGAAAAATATTTTCTGAGATTGGACACTAAAGTGAATTGGTCTTGTATGGTGGAGACACGAAGCGGGATTTAGAGCCTCTATAACTGGGCTATGTACACGAGACGAAGACATATAATAGAGCTAAAATCAGCCTAAAAACTAGGCTAGTTAACATTGAATTGACCAAAATAATATTCTCTCGAAAAATATTTTCTGAGATTGGACACTAAAGTGAATTGGTCTTGTATGGTGGAGACACGAAGCGGGATTTAGAGCCTCTATAACTGGGCTATCTACACGAGACGTAGACATATAATAGAGCTAAAATCAGCCTAAAAACTAGGCTAGTTAACATTGAATTGACCAAAATAATATTCTCTCGAAAAATATTTTCTGAGATTGGACACTAAAGTGAATTGGTCTTGTATGGTGGAGACACGAAGCGGGATTTAGAGCCTCTATAACTGGGCTATGTACACGAGACGTAGACATATAATAGAGCTAAAATCAGCCTAAAAACTAGGCTAGTTAATATTGAATTGACCAAAATAATATTCTCTCGAAAAATATTTTCTGAGATTGGACACTAAAGTGAATTGGTCTTGTATGGTGGAGACACGAAGCGGGATTTAGAGCCTCTATAACTGGGCTATGTACACGAGACGTAGACATATAATAGAGCTAAAATCAGCCTAAAAACTAGGCTAGTTAACATTGAATTGACCAAAATAATATTCTCTCGAAAAATATTTTCTGAGATTGGACACTAAAGTGAATTGGTCTTGTATGGTGGAGACACGAAGCGGGATTTAGAGCCTCTATAACTGGGCTATGTACACGAGACGTAGACATATAATAGAGCTAAAATCAGCCTAAAAACTAGGCTAGTTAACATTGAATTGACCAAAATAATATTCTCTCGAAAAATATTTTCTGAGATTGGACACTAAAGTGAATTGGTCTTGTATGGTGGAGACACGAAGCGGGATTTAGAGCCTCTATAACTGGGCTATGTACACGAGACGTAG